>CP139506.1:172543707-172555608 GCA_021014915.2 Artemisia tridentata subsp. tridentata | reverse complement strand
TATTTGCTAATATGGGGGCAAGTTCATCTCGCACGTTTTCTGCTAGCTAGCTGTTTATTAGTCCCTTTCCTAGATGCATCTTTGTTTCTAGTTTTGTAAGTGCTTTTGGCATGTCTTAAGCACTAGAGTTAGGTGGTTATCAAGCTTTTTAGCTTGAGGTTAATATGGCACTTCAGCCATATTCCATTTGTACTTAAACGTTTTTGGTTAATCTACTTACCAGGGTGCAGGATTACTCCCCTTTACCCAAAAAACTAGAGAAGAAGTATTGCAACTTAGTATCATCTTGCTACCTAAGTTGTTTGTATAATCATTCATTCATTTTTGTATAAGTTGTGTATATTTGTTAGATAGGTGTGAGCATAATTGCTTAGGCTAGATTAGTGTGTAAGTAGTGAAGTTGTGAAGAAGTTAAGGTGTGTAAGTAGTGAAGGTGTAAAGAAGTAGAAGAGTACATAAGTAGTGCTAGGTTGTGAAGTAGTTGTGAAGCCGGTGTGAAGAAGTTGTGAAGAAGTTGTGAAGCCGTTGTGAATAAGTTGTGAAGAAGTTGTGTAGAAGTTGTGAGATTGGTTCTAGCTAAGATTAGAACCCGACATCTAGCTTTGTGTCGTTAAGCCGGTGTAAGCTAAAGTTGTGTAAGGTTTTCTCCGCCATAAGGGAGCTTGTTGACATAGTGAAGAAAAGTCTCGAGTTAGGTGCTCGGGGAGTGGAGTAGGGCAAGGAAGGTGTCCTTGTAGCCGAACCACTATAAATCTTTTGTCTCGCGGTTAGATCTTTCCATCTCTATCTTTCTTTTCATTTCATTACTTTACTTGCATTGTTTATTTAGATTTACTTATATTTGTTCATATTGTTCAAGAGTTGAGTTCACATAAATTCGAATCTAATTTTTTTAAAAGTAAACAAAGTTTTCATAATAAAATTAAAAAGGCGTAAAACTATTCAACCCCCCTTCTAGTTTTCCACAATTGGTATCAAGAGCCACGTCAAACAAGATTTTTAAAATAAACTGTATTTTAAAACTTGAATCGATCTATGGAATCGGAAAAATATTTAGAAGGGCAATCTATGCAAAGACCACCGCTATTTGAAAGTAATGGTTTTCTTTATTGGAAAAATAGATTCGAAACTTATGTGAAATCAAAAGATCTTGATCTTTGGCATGTTATTACCTATGGTGATTTTCCCCCTATTCAAAATAATCCTTTAACTAAAAGAGATGAAATTGTACCTTTTGAAAAACAAAATGATGATTTGAAAAAGAAACTAGCTAAAAATAATGCGGTTACTTACGTAAAGAATACGAAAGGATCTTTATGTGTGAAACCGCAAAAGAAATTTGGAACTCCTTACTAATAACTCACCAAGGTAATAGTCAAGTCAAAGATAATAAAATAGATCTTCTTGTTCAACAATATGAACAATTTACGATTCCGGAAGAGGAATCAATAGATAATGCTTTTGCTAGGTTTAACACTATCATCACAAGTTTAAAAGCACTTGATGAGAATTTTTCTAGTAAGAATTTTGTTAGGAAATTTCTTAGGGCTCTTCATCCAAAATGGCGGGCTAAAGTTACGGCGATTGAAGAATCGAAGAACTTGTCAACTCTTCAACTTGACGAGTTGATCGACAACTTGAAAGTCTACGAAGCAATAATAAAGAAAGACTCCGAGATGGTCAAAGGAAAAAGAGAGGAAAGCAAGTCAATTGCATTGAAAGCTAGGAAGGAATCTAGTGAAGAGGATAGCTCAACCTCCGAAAGTGATGACGAAGAATATGCAATGGCCGTAAGAGAGTTCAAGAAATTTCTAAAGAGACGAGGAAGATTCACAAGACAACCACGAGATGAAAGAAGATCGCTTCAAAGAAATAGGAATGATAACTACGGGAAAAGAAAGTGCTTTAGATGTGGAAGCCCAAACCATCTCATTGGCGAATGTCCAAAGCCACCGGGTTATGATTACCAAAGCGCCTTTGTTAGTGGAGCATGGAGTGATAGCGACAAAGACGAAGCGGACAAAGCAAACGACGAAAAATGGCTTATGGCAAAGACATCAAATGAGGTACTTTCGAAACCGAATACTTTAGTGACAAAAATCAATCATTAGACGAAAAAGACCTAGATAATGAATATAATAGGTTATGCAAATTAGGTCAAAAAGTCATGGCTAAAAATAAATCACTAAAACATATTAATAATTGATTAGAAAATGAAGTACTCGAATTAAAAATTAAACTACAACATTTAGAAAAAGGAAAAGAAGTTTTTATAGAATGTAAAACATGTCTTAAAAGGTCAAAAATGAAAACAAAAAACTTAAAGATGAAATTTCCAAACTTGACAAGTTAAAAATAGTAGTAACTCACTTAAGAAAATAATAAGTGGTCAAGGAACTTCGGGAGATAAAACCGGTCTAGGATTCAACTCAAATAATATTTCAACTAGTGAAAATAAAAATGTAAAGTTTGAATGTCAATCTAGTAAACAAAAACCATTAGAGTCAAAACCTAAGTATATACTTATAAAAGATAGAAAAATACCTATTGCGAGTGATGAGGAAGTAAAAAGTTTTTATAAACCATCATTAAAAGCCAAAACTGGATTTTCTAAACCGAAATTAAGATCTAAAACTCCACCTCCAAATAGACCAAATAATCCTCATCCTCGGTCTAAAACCCCTCAACCTAGAAGAAATCAAGGTAGAAAAAACTTTCCTAATAATAATAATCTCCCAATGTGGAATTATTCACTTCAACCAAGTTTCAACCCTTGGGGAATACTTTCACCATACATGCAAATGCAAACCATGTTTGGTTCAAACAATTTTGTACAAATTGGACAATGGGGACCAAGTGGCTAAATCGTCACTCATTGAATAATTCGGAAACTTATCTATGGTTGGCTTCCATAAGTCAATATGACACCTTGAAGCGTTTGAAGAAAAATCTACTGAAGACTAAAAGGTACGCTTTCCTTTTAAGTTTATTGCTATAATATATGCTTAGATTAAGAGAACTAAAAATCAGGAATGCATGAGAACTGAATAATAATTGAATCGAGAGAAAGAATGAAATAATGAAAAGGTTCATATAAGGATGTGTCATAAGAACTCCATACATAAATCGTCAAATCATACTAAAGCATAACAAGTATACGAAGAGGGGAGACCTCTAAGTAAATAAAAGTGTGAGAAGGAGTGCAAGGCACACACCACCTGGTCACCATAATCACATAAAACATAAAACCTAGGATGCATCCATACGCTCCCTAACATAAGTATGTATGTCAGTACTAGACTAAGCACACACACGCATTAATGGCCAATAGTGATCACAATATAATACATAAACATAAGGGGGAACGCCGTAGATCTATCACACCTCTACGAGAGTGTCATGCCTAAGGTGCCATCAAAGACATGGTCATGGTACCTCCACAACTAGGTAAGCTCAGGCACAGATCTATCATAGCATACAACAAATATAATCTAGCATGGCAAGAGAAACAAGATAGTAACTAAAATAAGCATGGCAAACATAAGCATAGCATAGCAGAGACATTTAAATAAATGTCAGAATGAATAAATAAGAATGACAATCATAAAATGAATGTCATGAGTCAATGAGGGAATTATATCAGGCATATGATCTCAAAGGTTCGAAATCAAATGGTTCATAGCAAGGTTCAATTCAAAGGTTTCTATCAAATGTTCATTTAAAGAAATCTTTTAATAATGGTTTTCATAAAAATGATCTTTAAGAATGGTTTTCATAAAGGTAGTCTTTAAAGTAGTTTTCATAAAAGTTTAGTAAAATTTCATATAAAAGTGGTATCGCATCGTTCATAAACATCATTTTAAAATTAGTTTTTCTCAAAACATTTCCATGATAAAATTAAGAAAGGTTTTCACATCCAATTACAAAATCAAATGAACCTTCTAAGCATCAAGTGATTCGAATACTTATGTCAAATGAATCATAATATCAACGAAGCATATCAAACGAATGAATCAAAGAATAGGGGATTATAGCAATGGCTTAAGGGAATCCTAATGAATCAAGATCAAGAAAATCATGAGAACGAACGCACCCTTACTGAAAAAGGGTAGAATATCTGTACCTTAGTCCGCAAGTGAAAACACAACTAGAAACGAAAAGATCAAAAGTAAACTCCATCCTCAGCGAATCTACACGAATTTATGATCGTCTGATTAATAACTTATTTTAAATCAGATTACTTATTTTAGTCAGGTTTCCCGAATTAGTAAGTTTCCATAATTAGTAGGTTTCTATATCTAGAAACATTAGTCATAATTATTCAAGTTTATCCCTTAATCAATTTGAGGTAGCAATGTGACTATATTAATAGTTTAAGGTTCATAACGTAGCTTTCATAAGTGTTAGGGTTCATTATGCAAATACAATAAGTTTAAGGATTATAGTGTCATTATGGTAAGATTAGGGTATGAAATGTAATTATCATAAAGTTATATGATTTCACAAGTTAAGCCTTTTAGTTTAGAAAAATGAAAACTTAAACCCTTTAGTTAAATATTACACAAGTGACCCTTTTTAAAACCCTTTTGAACCTTTAACAGTTTATATATATGAACTGGTCACGTTTTGATAAATTTATGAATCACATTAGAACTCAGAAATAAAATCCACAAAAATTCAAACACGTAATTTAATGTCTATAGAACCCCCACTAATTTTTCCAGAATTTATTAGCTAGTATAACTATAGTATAAAAATCCCTTAGGCCAACTCGTCCAGATTCATGATCAGATTTTACATACGAAAAGTTTGTATTTCTTTACCCCATCAAAATAATTTATAAAAATCTACAAAAACTCCAGTAATTACTAAACATATGAAATATGATTCCTGGAAAAGGGCATCTTCTAATTCGACATGGTTTGCAAATTAAAAATAAAAAATACGGACTGTTTTTCCAGACATACGAATCCAGTTTTAACACTTGAACTTGTAAAATCGAAAAGTGTATCTTCCCGACCTCTAAAAATCACAAGACTTATATTTTCAGAAAGCTATTTTCTTAAACTTAGTTTTAGACTCCAGAAACACTCAAAAATATGTTGGTATCATTAAAATATACTCCCTTCAATTCGACTTAAATTCCTTTACAGTAAACTAGGGTTTCATTATAGACCATTTAACACATAATTACGCATCCAAACACAACCACAACTCTCATAATTCATAAGATCCGTATATTAGCATCATATTAACATGTTCTAAAAATCCCACATCAAATTACCCACGAATTTCCATCAAAACTCTAATTGCAAATTCATTATTTCATGTGAGATTTCATGATTTTATGAGTAATATAAGTTATGATTTTATGTAGCCTTTCTATGATTTATTTGATGAACAAAACGACAAAACAAACAAGGATCAAGGTCGTATGAACAAGAGAGATTTTAGTTACCCTTGATGCGTGATCAAAAGAGGAGAAGGAATAAGGATCGATTTACCCACAAACTTCCCAACCGAACCCTAGTCAAGGATTCCCTTCGACAAGCTTTCGAACCACGATCAAGACACCACTTCGAGTCTACTGTAACACCATGATAGGACCACCAAGTAGAGACCACAAGACTCCCTTTTGCTGCTGTGATTTTGGATCGAACAGAAAAAGATCAAATGTAGCAGCCGAGCATTGTTGGTTGTGTTGTAGTTTTTAGGGGTTTTTTTAAAAAAAAAATAACACAATCGGTATAAAAAAAATGGGGAAACCGAATCATAGGGAGGAGGGAAAATGGGCCAAGTTTGTTTGGTATCTTCAAGTGTTTAGGCCCAAAGGTTTAGTGCTAGTATGACAAAAGAATTTCGGCCCAAGGAACACAAATAGAAAACGTGTGAAATGGCTTTTAGTAGCTTGCATGTTAAAGTTAGGTATTTTCTTAATTATGTCATAGCTTAAGGTTTTTGAAATCTTATTTGTGATTTAGGGATTTAATAACTTAGGTTTTTGATTTTATAATGTTCTTATCGATTCAAGATTATATGGGCAATTTAGGAATTTCACTTGTTTTAAATTTTAGGGTTTTACAATGAGGTGGCATTTAAGGCCGCTTACTGGCCATTATGTGGCATTGATGACGTCATGCGCATTCTGTTATATATATATATATATATAGGGAAGGGTTCTTATATATATATATATATATATATATATATATATATATATAAAATATATATACGCATTCTGTTATATATATATATATATATTGGGAAGGGTTCTTTTCAAAGCCATAAAGTGTGCTTAGGTGGCATTTAAGGCCGCTTACTGGGCATTATGTGGCATTGATGACGTCATACACATTCTGTTATATATATATATATATATATATATATATAGGGAAGGGTTCTTTTCAGAACCATAAAAAGGTCGAGAACTGCGAGAACCACCATCAACCAATCAGATTTTTTAGAATCTTAATTTTTATTATTTAATTCAAAATGGTATAATAGTAATAGTACATTTTTTTCTTTTTGAATTTTTTTTAGTAAAAAACGTTTTTTCCCCTATATTTTAGGCATTTTTTTTAATTTTTGGAATAATATTTTTTTCAGTATGCATGTTTAGTAAGGTGCACATGTGTTTTTTTAGATAATTTATATTTAACTATATTTGTAGTGATCAATTTACGTGTATTTGGTAAGATGCATATGTGTGTTTTTTTTGGATAATGTAAATTTACGTGTGTTTGTAATGCATAGAATGGCAAACAAAAGTATTTTACATGTATTGTTTACAATTTAAAACAAAAACATTATATGCAAAATTTAAAATCATGTGATATACACTTCAAATACAAATTTCAAAAAGCAAAAAAATATGTTGTAGTGTATGCACATGTATTTTTCCTCGTTGGACACTTTGTATTTCTTTGTATGCATATGTGCACTTGTATCTACGGCTGAACTTGTGTCTTTAATCTTTTAATCTTTAGCATAACTATCTTATCGCTAGATAGTATTTACAAAACACATGTGCACTCTTCATATTGCTCAACATACTCATACCTGTAACCACAAAACACAAGTGCACACTTAAAATAGTAGTCAAATACATCGCCAACCTCTAGAACTTGTATGTTCACCAAGTTAAAAGACAAACATGCACATGTTTTTTTTAATAACACTAGACTCTAACACATGTATTTTTAATTATATGAACACCATATCACCTAACCTACATATCTAAAATTGCCCAAACAATAAACACACCTAGAAATACTATATAACCACACATCATAATTGTTCACCATAGAAGACGATTGTTTCCTTTCAAAATTGGTCCAATCTGTAATATTTAAAAGTGAGCCAAACAGTACATCAGTGTAATACACTGTTAACGTAATTATTTAAAACATTAAGGGACCCTATCTCTTAAGCAATATAAATCATGATATAGTAAATTCAGCATCATCATCACTAAGCCATATAATTTCAGTATCATATTTGTAGTGTTAGAAATAAAACAACCCAAGACCACAAATAAGTAAAAGCCCAATAGCATGTAAAGTGAAAAACCTTGTGAAGCACCTTTTTTCATGTTCTTATTTTTTATTAGAGAATATCAACATTTGGACAAATAAAATATCATGTTCAAATACATGTGCACTTCTGCTTATGAGTAAAAAAAATGGGTTTATAAACATAAACCAAAACCACATAAGCTAAAAAGCCCAAAAATATACAAAACAAATCCCCGTGATATCAACCTTAAATAAAATAATAAAAATCCTACAAATACATTATTTTCATTTCCAATATCTAATGAAACTAAACAATTGGTCACCTAAAACAAAAAAAGTTAATAATAATAAAACAAAAAAAGTTAATAATAAAAAAAAAAAATGATCTTCTAATTTTGTTATATATTCAGATCTACGAATTTAAAATTCTAACAAGTGTATATAAGGAACACAAACATATAAAATATACCAGATTTAGTGAGAGACGAATCGACATAGACCATAAGCTTAGAAGCAGCAGATCTCATTCCGTTGTTCCACGACATAGATTAATTGATGCTGGAATTTAAAAAGAAAAATTGACTAGCATCTTGATCCAATATACGAGTACTTGTTTTTATGTTATAACAACTTGTTATTAACAAGTTAAAAATGAAGGAATGAATCAATCGTTAGGTTTGAGAATATTAGATGTGTGTAAAAATGAGATCTGGAAAAATGAGAGAGAGAGAATGGATGTGTGAGATCTTGAAAATAAATTTATAACTGCCCCCTATATTATTTCGGTGAGTGATTATCATTGGAAGTTCCATAATTGCCCTTCTGGCTGATAAGTTATATCACTTTAATTTGAATGTTTTTACAATAATGCCATTTTATTTTCAGCCATAGATTATTTTGATCAATGGCTAAGGATGGTTCTCGCAGTTCTCGACCTTTTTATGGTTCTGAAAATAACACTACACTAATTCTTTCATTGTAGGTTCATTATCATATACACTCGATTGTATATAACATACTTATCTAAGAATGAAGTTTGCATCGATTATTTTCCTTCTTTTATTGTACGGTGCTTCTTGACACTCTTGAACAAGGGAGAATATCCATCAAGCACTCGTACTGCATCGTCTATACACTTGGTTGCATATGACATATTTGTCTAAAGACAAAACTTCTATTGTACTAATTTTTGTTTTGTATGTTCATCTTGACGCCCTAGATCAAGGGGGAGCTTCCGTCAAGCATTTATAGAATGCATCTTATACACACTTTGTTGTATATCACTTACTCGTCCAAGGACAAATATAGTTTTGCACTAATATTTGTTTTGTAGCTTTTCATTCATACCTTGACGCCTCAAACAAGGGGGAGCATGCACGCATTCATCACCTTTCTCACTCTTCGACATACCTTTGTGTTTTGACAAAAAGGAGGAGAAGATAGTCTAACATAGCTTACCCACGTGTATCATGTGCTATGTGTATTTTCTTCATCATATATTTCTCCAATTTTTTTTTATTGCATAACTAACCTTGATGTAGGTTAAGCCTCTTAATTTGATCCATGGATCCGATACCAAACAAGGGAAATAACCTAGCGGGTACAACACCATAGGGTATTGGAGTAGACAATTTAACTTCACTATGGATGATGCAAGCTCGCCTTTTCGGGGAGAAATGAAGTTTAAAACTCAAAGGACACACCCTTTTTGTTTCGATAAAAGGGGGAGAAAAGTGTAAACGGAGATGGTAATGTAGAATTTAATACGGACACAAGTAACTTTTTATATTTTATTATCTATCACGTTTACATATTTCGTCATCATCAAAAAGGGGGAGATTGTTAGTGCAAATATTACGATATTTAATCTATACAGTCTCGTTTGTTTTAATTGATGACAAATATGTAACTTGATACATAACGTAAAATGTACAAGTTACTTGTAATCATATTTTGTCTCAACATACATTCAACACCTCTCAACGTCTCAAGTCTTCGTATGATACAACACAGGTTCGTATTAACATTACATGTTTGTTATGTGGCATTATGATCTAACCCCTTAACAAATCATTTAGAATGTTTAAAATACGTTTAGAGTCATTAAGTATTTTAAAAGGGTAACCATTCTATTTCGAACCTTATTTTATATTTCATATACACAAGTATTTTTGTGTTGTACATACTTCTAAAATATGTCCATAATATATTAAGTTAGTCTTGTATTAGAATAAGTAATCAATTATTTTTTACTTACACAAAGACTAACACATTTAGACATTTGTCTAAACTAGTTACATAATTCAATTTACAAGTTAACTTTTTATATACTTAAATCAAAAAAGAAAATGTGTTATTACATCATGCCTTGGATCTCCCTACTCTAGAAAAATCTGAGATTATATCTTGCTTAGATTATGGAAAGATCTTGGAAAGATTTTGGAAAGATTTGAGTAAGATTTTGTAGATTCTGTGTTAGAGGTCCACGGTCTTCTTTTTTATAAAGGGCGGAACCCTTTTTTGGGTCCGTGGAATCCATGGTTTGCTGACCTTTTTGGCTATAAATACCAGTCCATTGTTCACCCATTTCCTCACCACTTGAATACATATTCTCTCTACCATTTTTTTTACATTTAGATCAGTAGATAACAATGTAGTAACATACATTAACACCCTCATCATCACATGATCATAATGCTTCTAACATTCATTTTTGTTGTAAGCATAGTTTACATTCTGATCCACCAAAGAAAGCTTGGAGATCTTGTCATCATCATCCACCAAAGCATCTCAACATATGAAGATTCAAAGGCACTTGTCATCCTCATTGATTGAAGACTTCTTATTCAAGAAGATCATTTAGATTAGGCATTTGTATCCATTAGACATTTATGTCTTGGATTATCACTGTACATTTGTAACACTCATTCCATTTCACAAGGGTTATAGGTTTGGTGTGTTTTAGTTGTAAAACACCAAGTTGGTCAGTTTGTTATGTTGGGCCCTAAAACATAACGGGAGTGGTTGTACCTGAGAAATAACTTGACATTTACCTTAGTGTCGGAAATATTGTATAGGCGACGTTAGGTTGGTTCTACCTCGAACTAGAACCTGGTATTTAGCTTTGTACAGGAAAAAGTATAAGCAGCATTTGTAAGGTTTTCTCGGCCGAGAAGGGAGCTTGTTGATCTAGTAAAGTAACTCTCGAGTTGGGTACTAGGGGAGTGGAGTAGGGCGGAGAGGAGCTCCATGACCGAACCACTATAAATCCTAGTGTCTGGTTTGCACTTTCCTTACTTATTGCTTTACCTTTATACTTGCACTATATTATTGTTGGTGTTGTGGCTTGATGTTTAGACTTGTGTGACAACTTGTTCTACTGTATGCTTTATATTAGTCATAAACTATAATTGGCATTTTTCATATTACGACAAACTTGATTGGATATTTGATACAAAAGATTTTAAGTTTTTAAAAATGGTAACGTATTCACCCCCTCTACGTTTTCACACACTTAATGAAACCGCGATGCTTGCGACAACTAAACCTACCAAGGTTGCTAAATGCATGTTGCTAATAATGAGGAACTACCCTGATGGTACTATCAAATGCTTCGGCTCCAGCATGGAGTTAAATAGTTGTGCACAAATGATCACATATGATGAAACCACACAACAAAGCACATATTGCAATCAAAACGCGCATATTGTCCAAAATCATAAAAATAGTGTAGCACAGCATGAAAACAGTTAAAACACCATTTGAATACCATTTTCCCCCAAGGAAAACATAATGAAAAAGGGGCTACGAAAACTCACCTTAGCAAGTATGATAATGGAAACAAATGCGAAAGCTTGAAATGTAACCCGAAAGTCTTAACTGCGACCTAATTAATTAAGCCATTTTAGGAAAATGCAACACGTACTATATGCATTTGAGTTTTATGATGTTTAGCACCCTTATATACTTGTAGTGAGGTTTTAACAAGTTACGTAAGTCGGTCATTTAAGAAATATATTCAAAACGCGTTTTCATTTCTTTGAAGCCCTAGAAAATTTAAGTGACATTAGTTAGATTTAAACCCGTCTTGGAAAGCATGTATCTAATCCGTTTTAAGTTCGTTTTTCCTCGTTAAACTCTATAAACAAAGGTGAACATGTCTATTTTTATTATTTCAAAGTTCCGGTTTGAGAAAATAAGTTTTAGGTGTCGGTTTTCACTAAAACAAAAGTTGGACAGCGGTGACTCTTTTTCCAGAAAACTTTCTCTAAATCGGGTTATTGCTCGCTTGATTTCTAAAGAAGGAAATTGTTTCAAAGGGCCTAAGATCATCGTTTTTTAGTCTATTTTCCAAAAATTTAGGTCTCTCATCTTGTTTCCTTACCAA
>CP139506.1:172478642-172535609 GCA_021014915.2 Artemisia tridentata subsp. tridentata | reverse complement strand
ACGCAATTAGCTAATAAGCACTTGAAAAATTACAATCTCAAACACCCTCCGTGTGCTTTGATATACCTGTAAAAATGGGAATGTTATAATGGCTCCGTTTCAAGGGTACCTGGAAAGTAAGTGGTCATCTACTTAATTAAATAAGCCTTCAAAAATACTTTTGTTGCAGTTTTTTAAGGTTCAGTAGTTCTCAAGTTCCTTTTACATATGGATTTGTGTTGGGAACTTTGGTTTTATATTTGTAAAAATGCAGGTTTGTGGATATGTTATGTTTATGTTGCTTAAGTAGTCATACATGATATAATCTGAGTTACTTTCTTTTTAGAACATTGGAAAGGAATTAGTAGACTCCTTCCATCATTGTGCCTGTGTGCTGACTACTGACTGCTAGATAATGACTTAGATCCAACTTCTTGTACTTCCACTCTGTAGATAAATTTTTGTTTCCATTAGTTATGTGCATGTCAACTACTGTTAGTATAAATAGAAGTAAGTGGGCTGTAATTTAGTGTGCCAGAAAAAGAATAAGAAACTGGCAGTAACTCATTTACTGTTCTTGTATCCCGGGAATTTCAGTTTCATTTCTTTCTGATTTAGAGAAAAATTCTGCACATTTGTTTCCGATTTGGTGTTCTGATTGTTCTATTGTCTATATATCACAGGGCTCAAACATCTTGCTGTCTTCCTTCCTGCATCTATGGCTACTATCGTAAGTTACCTTTGTGGAAGCCTGCATCTATGAATGGGACTGATTGGCCAAGTCCTGCTGCAAGCTTAGCTATGTTAGAGAACCAGATAAATAAAATATTGTCTGCCACAGGGGTTGATGTTCCGAGTCTTAACGCAGGTATGGCGTGTCCAAAATTACCTCTTATGTTTGGTCAGACGACATTAGTGTTTGAAAACAGTTTTAAGTTTAAGAATTTGTTTTCAAAAATTCATTCTCAGTTAGGTCGGATTCTAACCAGTTTAAGGGTGAACTGAATTTTTAAAAACTTGAAACAACACTGTTTTAAGCTTTTGTTCTGGGAACTTCATCAAATTAGCCAAAATACACAATGGGGCTTTCTGGATATACGAGTTTATGCCAAAATACCCTTTCGTTCTGCAAAAAATGTTTTGCAGTCCTTTAAAATTCGTGTCTAGATTGGCTCAGATGAAGTTCCATCTTTTCAAATTGAAAACCAACTTCTCATGGTCCAGTTTGGGACCAAATCTGTTCTAAACCGGTTTAAATTGGTTTTGTTTTCGGTTTCAATTTAGACTTTTTGGTGAGGGACACTATAATTGGTGTTGTGATATGGGCTTTATATGAACAGATAATGAATTGATGCATACGAATGATGTTATACGGAAAGGAAATCAAGAGGAGTTCATGGGTGCATTTGGAGGGTCTGAACAACCACAGCAAGTGCAGCAACAGCGTGGAAGAAGCTCTGTTACAGCAGTGACCGTGAATCTGAGAGCAATGGAATCAAGGGCGATTAATGTTCGTAACTATCGTGGCAATTTAATGATGTCGACCCATTAAATTTTTTAGTCACAATTTCTGTGATATGCTAAGAACTTGTGTATTTTGGCTCATTAATTTCATTCGAAGTTGGTTATGTTATCAAATTGTAACAAGTCTTAAGCATACTTCCTAATTGCTCATTAATCTCATTTGAAGTTGGTACATAATTAACTATAATAAGCCTTTAACATACTTCTGAACTATTGTTCATTAGTTTCATTTGAAGTTGGTATGTTACTGTAAAAGTTTGAGCATACTTAAACTATTGTTGATGACTGAATCAACATCTTCAAGTTTTCTCGGCTGGCATGTTGACTTATTTTGTACCAATTATTTCTGATCATCACTTGGAATGTCCAAGAGAATATGAACTCATATCGTAAACGCCATACACAAGAAGAGCACTGAACCAGTTCACACAAATAGCACAGCAAGTTCATGTAAAACTGTTCCAAAACAAGAAATACAGTCATAGAAGATACCACAAAACAACACCTTTTTGTACATTCACTAAAAGGGAATCATTTGTAAGATTTATACTGAAATGATAGGTTGTATCCTGTGTACTGTTCCTTGTAAAATGTATCATAAAAACTCAAATATTATATCCAGCGACTAGCACAAGAGCAGGTTTAAACAAAAAGAAACAAACTTACATAAGTTACATAATTCATCTATCATCATCACTTCTTTAATAAAAATACTAAACATTCACTCTCTATCTAAGAGCTGCCGCAGAACCAATTAATTGGTTATATGCCCTTGAGTACCTCAAACGTCCCCAACATTATCATTATCACTTCTTTTAATAATTAATAAAAATAATAAACATTCACTCTCTATCTTTAATAACTGCCACAAAACCAATTAATTGGTTATATGCCCTTGATTACCTCAAACGTCCCCAACATTAAGCATGGGCATTCAATACTTGTGTGTTTAATACTGGTGTTTTTAATACTTGTGTGTTTAATAACTTCATTGTCCAATAACTTGTGTGTTTTTAATACTTGTGTGTTTTTAATACTTGTGTGTTTAATGACCTCAAAAATACAGTGTCCAATAACTTCATTATCGCCGTCGAAATTTGTTGAAAAAATATTCGCCATCAACATTTTTTCGCGCCGTCAACATTTCAAAATTTGTTAAAAAAATATTCGCCGTCAAAAAAATAAAGCACACAAAAAATCATCGAAGCCACCACAAAAATAGTCGCCGCTATGTGACCATGCCGTCTATCATTTGAAGCCTGTGCCATGGTATCCGCCGCAACGCGCGGGTACCATGCTAGTCTATCTAAAAAACAAACGCACTCAAAAAGTTGATAAACCAAGTAGCCAAATCCCGTGTCCCACTAACCAAGCATTGCCCCTTTGTTCTTTTTATCAAAGATCGTATAAAAACAGAAAACATCACGTGCAAGTCACATTTCAATCATCCAAACCCTACCTGAGCATCCTTTGCCTCCCCTCTGGTTCTTCTTCATCGGTAAGATTAAAAACTTGGTAAAAATCAATATCAACATTCAATGATAGCTACTAGCTAGTGATATTCAGCCTCCTGTTATTATTTCCCTTTTATGACAGAGCATTAGTTAGTGTCAATCATTGCAATAACATGGTTATTATAACTTTCTTCATTTCATTGCTTTTTTTTTTAATCATGGTTTTCGGCATTTTGACTGACTAATGCATGTCGTTTGAGCATGCCGCGACACATACTCAAACCAGGTAAAGCCCTCCCCTTTTTCGCGGAGTTGATTGGCGCGCCCACTTTAAGATTATCTGCACCGAGCACAATTTGAACCTGATTCTTCTTTTCATTGTTAGGGATTTATCATAAAGTATTTTTCAACCTCTACCTTGTACTGTTAACATCACCAACAATGATTTCTCGTCATCGAAAACTTAGACAACTCGTTACATTTATTTCCAAACCCCCCTTTTTTAGGCTCTTAAATGAACAAAAACTAAATTTCCAACACACCCAGAAACACAACTACACAAATGTTTACATGAAATGGAAAAAAGATTCTTACTTTGATACAATTGACTCAATCCACAACTCGTTAAAATTGAAACCCGTAATTGCCCTCAAGAACTGTATCGTTGCCTCACCACAAGGTTGCATACCAATCTCAGATGTTTCGAAAAAAGGTTTACAATTTGATATACCCTTTAAGGTTGCAAAGTTTCTTAGAATGTACCCGTCTGTTTTTGAAGAGTTTACGGGACCCGAGTATAATTTACCTTGGTTTAGGTTAACCCCAGAAGCCGTTAAGCTTAATGATGAAGAACAATGTGTTTATAAGGATTTTAAGGATGATTTAGAAGAGAGGTTGGTGAAGTTTGTGCTTATGAGTGTTGAGAATAGGTTGCCGTTGAAGGTGATTAAAGGTATGTTGTGGTACTTGGGGTTGCCGGATGATTATTTGTGTAATGTGGAAGGGGGTTTAGGTGAGTGTTTTGAGGTTGTGGAAATGGGTGATGGGTTGAAGGGGTTAGCGGTTTCGAAAAGTGAAAAGATTTTGTCTGTGATTCAAAAGAATGCGTTGAGGAGTGGAGTTTATAGTGGCGGAGAAATGGGGGCTATTTCGATTCCGTTGTTTCCGTCTAAAGGTTTGAGGTTAAGGACTAAGATTTTGGATTGGTTGGACGGATTTCAGAAACTTCCTTATGTTTCACCATATGAGAAATGTCAGGATTTGTACCCAGATAGTGATGTGGCTGAAAAACGGGTTGTTGGTTTGCTTCATGAGTTGCTTAGTTTATTTGTTGAACATTCGGTTGAGAGGAAGAGGGTTTTGTGCTTACGGAAGTATTTGGGATTGCCACAAAAGGTTCATAAGGCGTTTGAGAGGCATCCACATTTGTTTTATTTATCTTTGAGGAATAATACGTGCACTGCGATATTAAAAGAAGCGTATTGTGATGAAGCGGCTATAGAGGCTCACCCTCTTGCTGAAGTAAGGAAAAAGTATATTAATTTGGTGAAGGAATCGAAAGTTATTCTGAAAAATAGAAGGCTCCTGAATCAGTCTTTTTGCTCTGGTGACGGGAATTCAAAGATGGAATTAGATGGAGGTGATACTCATGATGGAAGGTCAGTTAAATCTGTTTATAAAGCTCTTTAATGCTTACAAAGTTATAAAAAAAAGATGTTATACTCATATATGCAATATACGATATAAGTTTGAGTTTTTGATATCTTCTGAAATTGGTGTAAGAACATATCCATCATTCTTTATTATTGTCTTCTTTAGGATTTAATAACTGGGTTGAAATCAATTTCATGCTTCGATAAACTTTATGTGAACCGGTATGAATGAAAGTTCATATCTATTAGTTTTCACATGCCTATGAGACTATGATTGTTTACCTTCCTCGTTTCTATCCTTGTTTTGGACAGCAATGCCCCTCACAAGTGTGATGTGATTGGTTATAGAGACTGCAGGTGCTGTTTGTAGCTCCTTCTTTATATCAAATAAAACAAGGTTAAAAGAAAAGTTTCGGTTCATCAATCTGTTCCAACTAGAAGGATCAGTTTTGGACTTGGGTGTTTTTAACTAGATTACTAGAAGGGGCAATTTTGGGCTAAATAGAAAAAATCTGGTCTACTTTGGTTTTATGTTAATCTTTTGGGTATGTTTAGTCAAACAAATATCCAATCAGGCGAAATCAGCTAATAGTAAAATAAGTGTAAGAATTTGCAGGTCAAAATGGGTCGAATTGAGCTGGTTTTGACCCGCTGGCACTTTTTTGTCTCTTTTTTTATTTAATTGATCCTCACATTTTTGCAATGTTGTAAGCATTGTGACTGCAAAATAAGTTTTACAGTTGCAAATTATGTATTGGTTTGACACAAACTCTGTTTGACCTACTACTCGATGCACTCATCTTGCCCCACTCTAGTTTCAACTTGCACTTATTCTATGACTGGGCTCTTAACATGTGGCGCATGTGGCAACTGCACCTTTGTGTGTTTCTCTCAGCTATTGATCCAAACGGCGTAAACGGGGCTACAACTAAAAAAACATGCTTAAGAATTGCAGGTCAAAATGCATCTGATTGGATTGGGTCGCCCATATAATCCTTTTGAGTTTAAAATACCTGAATATCAAGTATTATGATTACAGAAATTGAGTTATAACATAATAATTATACATGTTTGGAATTAGAAGATTTAGGAGATATTGCAAGTGTTTAATGCTTTTCATCCAGTTCTTAGCTCTTGCAATGGAGTAATAAATATAGAAATAAAAATTAATTATTGTATTTTGCTTATATAAATCTGAAAAAGTTAGCATTTAACAATTTGAAATGGACATGTTTGACATGTTTTTAAATTTAGCATGTATTAATTGGAACTCGCTTTGACCTGTTATCCAATCTACCCATTTTGCCAACACTAGTTCTTATGCTGTGCTGGATACAGTTCTTAATGCTGATATTGGTTACTCTGAAAATAATCATACATTCGTTTTACTTGCATAGCTTAAAACAAGCTTTGGACCTTTGGTGGATCGAATACCTCAAATTAAATCTGCAGCAGCCACTTGTTGGCTCTATGATAATGAAATTTGATATGGAGTAGTAATTTCGAGGAGTGGTTCTTTCTCAAAGTAGGAATTCTTATTGTGACCGTTGGCCAACGATCATTTTTTCTTTATATCATTACTAATTTTCTTTTTAATGTGGTATATGTTTCAAATATGACCGTTTGTTAACGGTCGAATTCTCCTTGTTTATTTATGAGTATTTACATTTGAAATTTGACCGTTAGGTAACGGTCGAGATATGTAACATATAAATATACATCATTAGCTTATTGTAGTATACACATATTACTTTCCCATATCATTATTAAAGTTTTCAATCGCCCTTTGTTTTTCTTTCTACCTGGCTTCACGTATCTTTCATCTTGAAGAAACTTTCCAAATCCATGTGTTAGGTGTTTATGGTCCTTGCCTCTCTCTGTTTATATAGGTTAGGATGGCGCTATTGATTGTAGTTCTTGAGGATCACAATCCTAAACTTGTTTATAGAAGTGAATCGAAGAATGTTGCTGAAATCATATGCCCCTGGCTCAGAAAGTCTCTAAAGAAGATGTGCAAAGGTAACCTTCCAAGCTCTACATAACTTACGCATTCAGACATCAAGCCATTAGCACTGTTATTAATGATATTATTCTTGTGTTCTAAAATCTACAGGTCAATAAAAGGCACAAAAAATCACATTCAACACACCGTATATGTGGTGGGCATGAGTTTCTCTATAGCAACTACAACTACAATAGAGCTTGTCCTGAAGGTGTCATTCATGCTCATTTAGTTTTCTGTATGAGACATGCTATGCTTACACGCACTTCACAGAAAAAGAAGAAAAAAAAAAAAAAAAAAAAAAAAAAAAAAAAAAAAAAACTGGCTACGTATCATATGTTAACTAAGAAGAACATAGAGAAAATGAGAGTATGAAACAGGACAAAATTAAGGTGGCTACATATCATTTAGTTTTCTGTATGAAACACCAATGATATACAGCCACACCAATGACAGGAAAATATTACCAAGTCGAATGTGGTTTGGTTCGTTTGGGTTTCGTTCCCAAGAAATCTGCTTGGTGTTGTTTAATCAGGTGGCTTTTAAGTCGGTGTTGCTGTGGATAAAATGTCAAGTCTCCAAAATGTTTGACAGAGTGTACAACTCAGAGGTCGAACAAAGTTGCAGAAGACGATAGGCATGACAGAAGGTTAACAGTTTGAGGAAGAAAATGGAGAAGGGAAAAGACTGGATAACCAAACAACAAAGATCAGTGACATCAGAAACATTTATATATATTTTATGCGATGAAGTGAATGGTAAATAAAAATGTCGTTTATTCTGGATTAAATATGTTTTACATTGACATGTGTGTATGTGATTATTAACCTATTTACAATCGCCGGTTAATTGGCAGAATGTACATGTTTGTTTTATTTGGAGTGTTTGTATAAATTGAAGAAATGTAATCCCACTTTTTATTTGGAATGTTTGTATAAACTTATAGAGATGACAATTTTCGCTCATTTATAAGTAAATGACATGGGTTGTATTTTTGCAAATCATCACATTCTAAAACGACTTTTAATTCCATATCAAATTCAAATCCTATTCCAAACCAATAGCAAACCAAACGAATTTATATGTTAAGTTAGAAAATAGTACATTACCTCCCTTCTCTCTTTTTCTTCTAACCTACTTAACACAACTAAAAAACACAACGAAAGCTATAACCGAATTCACAAATTGCTTTTAGTTTCTTTTTAAATCAGGTATATAATGAAGCTACTATCATTTCCATCTTCAATATCATGTTTTTAGCCTGATTACAAGTATGAAGTATCTATGTGTTTTTCCTTAATTCTTATTGCTACTTGCTTGCTTAATTTCATATCTTTAGAGTTTACCTTTTAGGCATTACTATTGCATATGGAGCTGTTTGGTTATTTTAGACCTCACTTTTTGTTGCTTTTGTGGGTGGTTTTTGACTGTTTATGCTTTCGTTATAGAACCATTTGGTTAAAATTGTAAACAATCAATCTTGTTCTTTGTATATATAGTCTTGTCATTGGGTCCTTTGTTAAATTGGAAGTCGTATAACCAATGTGTAGTATATTAGGAGTGATATTAAACATAGTTTAGGGGTTTAATACAAGGGGTTCCCATTCAACGAAACTCTGTAAGGCATTTTATAACATGAATTACTGCTTCTTATTCTTCTTATCCCCTGCAAAAATTTATTTACTAGTTCTAACATTATTGTTTATCTTTTGTAGACAATGGCTAGAAACTCTGTAAGGCATTTTACAGTGCACCTCGAGCCAGCCTCTACATCTAGTTTGTCAGGCGGCTCGCCCAAGAGAGTCCAGAGTCCAAGTCATGGGATTGGAGCATCCTGGTCATTGTATTTCAACGAGACTAGAGGACAACTTGATTAGTTTATTGGTGATTTGGTGTCTATTGGAAATTGATTGATGAAGTCATCTGTGAGTTTAAAGCAAATATATGGCAGATTGTGCACACTTTGATTAGTTTTGAGTCACTCACATTTATTAGTAAAACTTGACAGAACATTTTGACTTTCTGATGTAATTTAAGTCATAGGACCCACAAATTGTCATTGCAATCACTTTTGGATTATGATTTTACATTACCACCGAGACAACGTGGGTTTTATTGCAAAGTAAGAGTGTAAGAGGCTAAGTCAAGACTTTATGTAGGGGGTGTTTGGTTTGGCTTATTAAACGTAAGCCCATTTGGGCTTATTTTTTATAAACTCCAATTTTGTGGCTTATTTTGAGAGTTGTTGGGTTATACAAGTTTATTATCATATGATAAACTTATAAAAGCCGACAAGTCTCAAAATAAGCCGTAAAATTGGGGCTTATTAGAAATAAGCCGAAATTTCATTAAATTTTGGCTTATTTTTAATAAGCCCCAATTTTACGGCTTATTTTGAGACTTGTCGGCTTTTATAAGTTTATCATATCATAATAAACTTATATAACCTGACAACTCTCAAAATAAGTCGTAAAATTGGAGCTAATAAAAAATAAGCCCAAATGGGCTTACAATAAGCTTAGCCAAACAGGGCCGTAATAGATGCAGAAGGAGATATTTTTAAGTCCCAATACATGTAGAATTAAGATATGACTTCGGAATTATAAACTCTTAAAGCTATAGTGAACAGTTCGAGTTGTCACCACGTAAGATGAAGGCAAAGATGGATCATATGGTTTGTTGATGTTCTGTTTTTTGTTTTGCAGCGTTATGTCTCTTATCAATGTAACTTAGATATTTTACTTTTTGGTTTATTGGTGTTTAGGTATTTGCTTGAATCATGAAGCAGACATACACAAAAGCCTTGGGGTCCATCTGTTTCAGTTAGTTGTGGATCTCTAATATGCAATTAAAACAAAACTTAGAATGAGTTTGACAAAGGTATGCTTATGTATGTTACCTCTGAAATAGTTTTACTAGAATTTAAATGGGTTTATAATATAGGTGCTGGTATGCGTGGGTCAGGTAATGAGTGGAAACGGGTTTGGGTTGAAATAGATTATCCTTATTATGGTTCGTGGTGGTTGCTGACCACCATAATATTGGTCAAACTGATCTTGATTCTTAAAAAGATTTGAAAACCAATCTTGGCCGTAAAAACTCTCACCGTGACATTTTAAGTCCTTCTATAAGTTTGTTAACTGTTATTCTCCTTTATTTCAAGTTCTAACTTCTGTGGTGCGAAATATAGAATTGTGCAACTGAACAGTGAATAAATTCCCTTTATTTGCAGGTTCCAGTTCATAGAACTTACGCTTTTGGTTTATTACTAAGGTTTTTTGTTTTGACCGGAATTACGCACATACCAATCCACCTAATTTGAAAATAACTTGCTGTATTAACTATCACTTGAAAAGAATATTGTCCAAACACGTATGTTATTCAGTTCGCTGCAACAAGCTGGCAAAAAGACTCACTAATTGTATTTTAAATCTATTATTTACAGGCAAAGGAATCAGTTTCAGAAGAGGGTGTTGGTGGCTCTGGAGACACACACACTACTGACACAGAAAGAAATTTTTACAAAACGAAACGTTGATTAGATCAAAGTTTTTTCTTACTTGAAATGTATTAATAGAATTCGATAGTAATTTCTACTGTCAAATATTAAGCAGCCCATCATTGAATTTAGCTTATTTTGTATCACTTAAAAACTATATGGACTTTTGACTACAAAGATTTTTAATTTCTTAATTGTGGTGATTAAGTTTATCAATTGATCTTTTGAATATTGTAAAAACTGCAGACATTCAAGGAGTCATTGGTTTCTGCTGGAGCAGGCATATCCTTAGCAGATTATATGGTAATTTCAGCTTATGCATGGGTGGGTCTGGGCTATATTTATATATGACCAAATTCTCAAAAAGGTACAAAAAGTCATGGAGAGGTCACCATCTAGGCAAAAAAAAAAAAAAAATCTTCTCAAAATGGTCATATGCGACTCCATGTGCTACAAGTGTCAACTTTTTTAATATTAAAGTACAGTGGTAGGTGGGGGTTTTCTCAAATATTCTTTTTCTATTGTTACAAAATTACTTATTTACCCTTATCTCTATAAGAGTCAATTAAATGTGCGATGCTACCCCATTAAATGTGCGACTTCGTTCAGATTCCGACAATACTCATATATTGAGGCGATAATTCCATCATACACGAATTACCTCAATGATTTTAACACATACCTCTTTGTTTACATCATCCAACATAGTTAATTCATAAAATCCAAAAACGACACCAGTTGTGGCATAAGGCTGTTTGTAATCCACAATCTTTGTTCTATTTGTTACAATCGCTTTTTGCTGCAAAAACCCAAAAACCAAGTCACTCAATCTTTTGCTTAACTGCAAAAAGCCAAAAAACCACTAAAAGTTTCATCGATTATGAAAGTTTTCATTTAGTGACTTATTTTTTTCTTCATGTTTCTGAAAATAAAAAGTCGCTTTCTACTACCGTCACTTCACCTTCATCTACACCACCATATGTTCACAGTTGTTGGATGATGTAAACAAAGAGGTATCTGATGCAAATATGTTGGATGATGTAAACAAAGAGGTATCTGATGCAAATATGTGTCAAATATGTTCGACGTGTTCGTAAGTAACAAAATGGCAACTTTTCGCAGTTGTTGTACAACTTTATGCAATTATATGTAACCAAAACTTTAGGCTTTACAACTGCGCTAAACTCAAATAGATAAAACCAAACGGCGCCACTTGACACCCATAGCAAAGCACGGACGCCATATCATATCCCTCATTAGTCTATATCTGATGCAAACAACCTACTAAATAGTAAATACTGTAGTTTTTATATTTTGTTTCAGATTATCATTATAATTATAATAATCTCTTATATGATAAATGTGAAATCAAATCTGTCAAGAGGTTTCAGTTGCACCAAGATGAGAGCTCAATTTGGCCATTTAGGAAAAACAGAGCAATCACATTAGACAATGGAAAGTTAAAATTGAAACAAATTGGTCAAACACATTTAAATTTTATTTAGGGCAAAAAATATGTATAAAAAAACATGTGTTGATTTTGTAAAGAATAAAATAAAAAGAAGAGGAGATAATTAATAAAACTTATAGTTGTTGAATTTTAAATAAATTATATGAACCTAAGTAAGTTATTAGTTCCGATGTTCTTTATAACTTTATAAATTTAATAAATAACCCATAAACTTTAAATCCCCTTGGAAATTATGAGCTTTTTTTTTTTTTTTTTTTTTTTTTTTTTTTTTTTTTTTTTTTTTAACAACATATATGTTGTTGGTATTTATAAATTTCAAAATGAAAGCATTAGTTACAGTGATATGCAAATGAATACAAGAGATTGTACATATACGAACGACTCATGTTATTCCTATTTTAAGTAAGGATATCCGAAAATACCTTTTTTTTTTTACTCTCCACGTTTAATAATGACTCATGTTATTTCTCTTTATAAGTTTAACCCGCTAGTACACGGGTTTAAAAGTTAAATACCCACAGAATTATTATTAGAAGGAATATTATGATCAAAATGAAAGCACGGCCCCACGGATTAATATAAGATGAAAATAAATACATAAGATTCCACATAGAGCAACGACGCATGTAATTTCTTTTTACAGTTTAGACAACGATATCCGGAAAAACAATTTCTCAAGGGTCATTAGGTGCTATTAAATTTAAAGAACATAAACCTAAACATCATGCTAATTAAACAAAGTCAAATCTTTCGTCCAACAAAAATCTATACAATATATTAAACGATATTAATACATAATGAAAAATTTATGTAAGAATTCGCACGTGCACGGTTTTGGTTTTTTTTTTTTTTTTTTTTTTAGGGCGGAACAATATTTTCAAACAGGTCTAAACGGGCTAAAACTGAAAATACCTGCTCAAGAATTTGCAGGTCAAAATGTGTGAGATCGGGTTGGCTCAACCACTCAAACCATTTGATCTGTCATTTTAATGTATACAGAGTATCATACAAAATTGAGTCTTAAGATAATAATCATATACTTGCTTAGAATTAAATGATTTAGGAAATGTAAGCGTTTGTTGTGTTTCACCTACCTGTTATAATTATATACGGAGTACTTGTTTAGAATTAAATGATTTAGGAAATATTTACTTGTCCTTTGTCATTTTAAATCAAAAAATGCATTTAATGAACATTTATTCATCCTTAAAATTACCAAAATTGATCATCATTTTGATATTAATTAACTCAAACATTCCTTATATATATATATATAGCTAAACAAATGCACAGTGGGTAGAGATTAACAAAACCCTTAAAAATATACCACAGGATCAAATATTATTACCAAAATTGAGTCTTAGCATAATCACTATACTAGTCTGGAATTAAAGATTTAGGAGATATTGTCAGTGTTTAATGTTTTTCACCCATTACATAGCCCCCCTTGTAATTAGTAATAGTTATCAAAACTTCAGATTACATGATATGTTGTTTATAAAGATTATGAAGAAGTTAACACTAGACAATTTGAAAAGAAATTGGATGTGTTTCAATTGTTTTTTACTTGGCATGTTTACTCCCAAGGTATTTTGAAGTGTTACCTAATCTACCCATTTTGCCACCGCTAGTTCTTATGATTATCAGTGATAATAATCATACAAATATTTTGAAACGTGTAACATTTAAAAAACGATTTGGTGGATCAAATGCCTCAAGATGAATCTGCATCATCATCTTGTCGTTGGCTCTATGATTATAAATTTTGATGGTAACTTTCGGGAGTGGTTCTTTCTCATATTAGGAATTATACATGACCGTTGGTCAACGGTCATACTTTCCTTATATCATTTTTAATTTTTGTTTTCGATATGGTATACATTTGATATATGACCGTTTGTTAACGGTCGAATTCTGGGTATTTACATTTGAAATTTAACCGTTGGGTAACGGTCGAGGCATGTGACATATTTATATACATCATTAGTTTAATGGTGTATAACACATATTTCCTTCTGATATCATTATTATTGTTTTTCTCATTCGTCATTCTTGAATTGTCTTTTTACCTTGCTGCACATATCTTTCATCGTGAATAACTTGTTCCAATCCATCTGTTACGTGATTATGGTCCTATCTTCTTTGTGTTAGCAGGTTAGAACATCGTTATTGATTTTAGATCTTGAGGATCAAAATCTACAATTGATTGTAGAAGTAACACAAAGAAAGTTGTTAAACTCAAATGGCAATGGCTCAAAAGGTCTCTGAAGAAGATGTCCGGCAACCTTCCGGGTTCTACATAACTTGATCTTTTTCTGATCTTGTGAGCTTGCCCTTCAACAGATTCACGATTACTTGAACTCTTATCATCCTCATTTGAACTGCTGTTTTCATTTTGTTTGAGGTGGTTTTCAGATGTACTTGAAATAGCATTAAAGAGCTCATCACAGCTGATGAGGTATGTCCTCCTCCGGATACGCCGGAGGAGACAATCACAATTAGCCTCAAACATTTCTAAGGCAAAACCACTCCATGATGAGGAGAGCTGTCTGCTCAGGAGAGCTATCTGCTCAGGAGAGCTGTCTGCTCAGGAGAGCTGTCTGCTCAGGAGAGCTGTCTGCTCAGGAGAACAATGCTTGCTCAAGAAGCATAATGAAGGAGCAATGCCTACTGCGGAGCTAGTACACTGACCATCAGAGCTAGTACACTGGCAACTGACATACGTAGTACGTTGATGTACGAGTAACACAGGCGCCTGGTCCACAAACTAACATAGGGACAACTTTGACCCCGAAGACCAGGCCTGGTGCTTATCAGCGCTTTACATGCTGCACCTAGAAGACAACTTAGCTTCCACCAAGGGTTTTGGCATGGAGCTAATCACAGGTAGTATAAAAGGAACTGTTCACACACATGAACAGGGGCTGGACACACACACATACTCTGATACAGACTTCTCTCTACCCTTACTCCTCTTTACTTATTACTTATCACTCATACCAAGTACTTACTCTCACACCGGAGCTTGGTCTCGGACTAAAAACCCGGGGCGAGCTAACGGTGTTCTGTCTTATTTCAGCCTGCAAGATGAGGGAGCTACCGCGGAGTCTCCCAAAGCTTAGGGTTGATGAGCATCTACGGAATAATGCTCAAACATTGGCGCCATCCGTGGGACCCTTATACCAATCTACTAAGTTCTAAGCAATGAATGGTTGTATTAGGGATTCTCATCCGGAGGAAGGTAAAAACTTGAACACTGGGATACAAGGGACTGGGAGGACTTCTATGGGAAGACCCTCCGTCTCCTCCGGACTAGTTCATGAAGGACCTTCTTCGACATTCGTGAAGCAAAACATTGTGGTGTTAAGGACCGTAATCAAAGAACTTGACAATAAGGGCAAGGAGAAAGCAACTCCCCGCAAACACTCGTGCGGAGGATCATGAGGTGCTAGACCTGAGGAGTCTCAGGAAAGCCCATCAGTGGAGGTGAGAGGATACTCCTCCGATGGATCAAGGCCATGAGAAGTGCCATTCTTTCGGTACCCACTCGTTCTATCTCATATATCAGTTGCAGATACTTGTAAGTGCTCAAACTCTTTGTTTTTATGCGTTCTAAAGTTTCCATGTGAAGTTTAAAAACACAAAAGTAAATTTGTTGATAGCACAACTGTCAATCTTGCCTTACCCTCTTTGCGAACGATGCTTATTACCATATCTAGAGTATATATCTGGGCCTCATGCCTAAACACACGTCATGCATGAAGGAGCACCCTATTAGGATTTCTAGGAGCATGTATAGTTTACACCAATTGGCAAGATGATGTCATCTGGTGGACTAGGAGTGTCTCCTCCGGAGGAGCATCTCCTCCCTGCTAGTCGCTAGGCTTGACTTAAACTATAAGCTTGTACCATGATCTACAGTTTAAATATAAATGTTCCTGTGAAAATGATTCACATATGGGCGGTCGAATACCTACCTTTAGGAGTATGATCAGTAAAGAGCTAGTATGCAAAGGCATAAGAGTATTCACTTAACAGTTTGTTACGTGATAGCCCTCCGAGCCAGCACCTCTTTGGAACCATGCTCTAGTCATTGACGTATGAATATCTTATCCCCCATATGGGAGAGAGCTCATAATTTCTTGTAGAAGCTCTAGCACATGAATGTTAGAACCTTAGCTTTAGGCTAATGAATAACTATATGTATCGGATCTGGAGGAATTATATTTCTTTATTCTTTGAAAACTCCGACCCTCGGCTCCATAGCTTTCCCCATGGTGTAATTTTGAGTCATGACTAATAGCTCTAATCTCATTAGCATGCTCGATCATGAGCTCATCTGGAACGATATGAGCAGATTCATCCTTTGGGTGAAATGAATGAGAACTACATGCTTCCTTCGTCGGAGTAGCCCTGCTATAGCCAGAGGCATCGGAACCTTCCAGAAGAGGAGATAGAGGCTATTCGCTTCTTTTCTGAGTTGGGATCTCCGTTTATGCCCCGGCTGAGGACTATTGCCTTTATATCATAAATAATGGGAGGAAGCGGAGTCTCTGGAACAACCTATGTTTGAGTTGTGTGGTTGAACTTGTTATCACGAAACAATCAACTAACGTCGGATGGCTCGCTACCTCCGTACGAAAAGGGTAACTCCTACTAATGTATACCCCATGGTGAAACTGTACCATCGGTGGTTAGGCTGAGCAACCTGTGCTAATTGACTCCGTAGCAAAAGGCCGGGAACACCCACCTTTCCTTTCGCGCGTATAGGCTACTAGATGACTAGCTACATCGGTAGCGGAATGTACATACACTGTAACTACATTCCTGAGTTGGCAAGTTAAGCAACTCAAAGGACTAAGGTCCAGGGGCAGTGCTCATGAAGGGCTTGTACCTCGAGGCTTAGTAATAACAAAAACATGTGGTTTAGTCCTATATGGAAGGACGCTTCCATAGAGGGACGCCTCCTAAACATCCTAAGGATGATACACCTTGAGTTATTTTGTGCACTTTTGATGATTGACATAAATGATTGACATCCGGAGTGATGGTGCAATCTTTGATTGGGCTAAAATTCCAACTAACTTGTAATGGAACGGTTAGTAACTAGCTCATAACCTCCTCTGGAGTAGAGGAACAATGTCTCCTCAGGAGTGATGTTATAAACTTTAGTTGTGTGAGCTACCTGGTCAGCTCATGGTCTCCTCCGAAGTAGAGGAACAGTGTCTCCTCCGGAGTGATGGTATAAACTTTAGTTGAGTGACATATATGGGCAGCTCATGGTTTCCTTTGGAGTAGAGAAACAATGTCTCCTCCAGAATGATGGAATAATCTTTGGTTGAGCAACATGCCAAGTCAGCTCATAGTCCCCTCTGGAGTAGAGGAACAATGTCTTCTCCGGAGTGATGGGAGTATGGTACACCCTTCGGTTGAGCAACCTCTACTTAGCTATAATAATTTCTCTCCAGTAAGTAGATACACCAGATGGAGAAGGTAGCACGAGGATATCGATCCAAGTGTTGCATATATTAAAAGCACCCACATAAGGTGCTACATCGGTATGCGTTGCACATAAGCAGACGCTATACTAGTATGGAAAATTAACGTAAAGATGTTGATCTAAGTGTTGCGTTCGAACATTGGAACAAATGTATGTGGTATCATAACTTTACAAAATACGACTGTGTTAGTGCACATCAGCATATACTGGTTTAGTACATGTGATGTTTGGCACACAAACTGGTTCAATGCACGGGGTAAATCACACGGACACCGAACCAGCCGTTGCATCAGTTGTCACTGGATAAAACAATCAGGGCATTGCATCGATATTTGTTGTAGTATGCATTTATCTAAGTGTTGGGGTATGTTTGCGCATGTAGCCCAGCAGCCTCATAATGACTGGCACTACACAAAATAAACTAAGGTACCAGTAGGGAAGCATGAGGGCTTAGGATAGGGGTATGACTCGGAGTCCGTCAGAACACTTCACGGTCAGACATACTTAAGCTTGGAGCAACCTTGAAAGGTCCCCTGGCAACCGTGTACCTATGGAAAAAGCGAAAAATTAGAAACTAGACTACTTATTGTAAAGCACTACTTATTACAAACTGGAATGTCAAACTCCTGAGAGAGCTCTTGGATCGGAAAGTCATTTCTTCTTTATGTCTGCCGGTGTAGGTACTCGATCAATGATAGCCTTGCATACCTTGGGATCCTTAAAGAGTTCTTTATTCAAAAACCCAAGGTTCACAACACGAACTTCATCCCACTATTCTCTTATATTTGGGTGGATTACTTCTTGGACCTTCATCATAAGGATATGATATGTAGTGGGACCAGGAGCGGTGTGAAGAATTTCCTCATGAATTTTGTCTCTAGCGGTATCTCTTACTTTGGCATGATAATAAAACCCAGCATCCACATTCTCATTCTTTTCGTTGAGATCATCTTCATCTGACCCAACACCATCAAGGTCTTCATCGGTGTCATGCTGATGAAAGTTAATGAATGCTGCGGATCGAAGCAAACAATGCTCACCTCCTGACGAGCCAAAAATCCGAACGAAACAACTCTTCTCGATCAAACCTCTTGAGTACCATACAAAAAAAATAAAAATAAATAAATAGTTGATTTATTAGTCGGTTATGAAGCGTTAGTTAAAACAATTACCTTCCTTGTTACGGCTACTGTTTACAAGCTAGAGGTACAAGCAAGCTAGAGGCACAAGCAAGCTAGACATCTATTGAATGCTTAAACTTAGCAAGCTAGACATCTAGTGAATGCTTAAACTTCAAAAATCCTAACAGTTAAAATTTCTTAGAAAATGGCTTATGTTCGCTTGCTTCAAATGCCACATACCCTACATATATGTCTTTATCACAAACATATAATTGTATTTAAAGGCTCTGTACAAAACTATAAATGGTTGATAAGGTTGTATTCTATGTTGGCAAATGTTACATACTATACATCAGGAGTCATATAATGGCATGGTTAGGTCCTAACGTCAGCCACATGAATAAGATATATAGACTTCATATGTAAAAAATAAAATAATATCAAAGTACAACGCCAACCATATGAGATACTTATTTGTTTATTAAGGGAGCACCGATTCCTTATATAAAAATAACCTCACCTCCGGAGGAGGTAACTCCTTGATGAGCAGAACTCCGGTCGAGGCCCCTCGCTTTGACCAAGACAACCTCCGGTCAAAATAAAAACAAAAGGAGTGGTGATAACCTCCGATCGATCCCACTTCCCCACAAATCTCCGATAGATCCGACTCCTCCTAACCTCCGGACGAACCACAAACCTCCGGACGAACCCAAACTACCGATTCAAGTTACAATCCTCCAATCGGGCACTAAAGACCTCCAATCGAGGTTAAAGGCTCGCCTTCGATCGTAACAACCAAAATCCGATCGAAACCCTTCACCTCCGATCGAGTAGCCTCCCTCCGATCGAGACACCTCTGATGGAAACACCAAAAAAACCCCGATCGAATTCTTTGGTTTAGGAAACTACATTCGGATCGAGACCTCCCACCTCCGATCGAGACAGTTAGATTGATAACCTCTGAGTGAAAATCTTTGTGTAGCTCCGATCGAGACCCCCACCTCCGATCGAGACAGTTAGATTGTTAACCTCCGAGTGAAAATCTTCGTGTTGTCTCCGATAGAGACCTCCGATCGAGACTCTCTCACCACTACGAAAGTTTCATTCAGAGTGTTTGGTTAGCATTTCGAGTTCTCTTCATAATCTCCGATCGATAGCCTTTATCACCACACATGTTCGAAGTTTATGGTTAGGCTTATAAGCTTAAATCTGGGGTGCTTGCATACTACACCTTGTACCGTGCGAGACCTTGTCGGTTCACAAACTAGCACATCTTGATCTTCTGGGCTACGCACAAACTGGAGCAGAGGCCTTTTATCAAGACCTCCGCTACTTGACGAACTTATAAACTTCTAACCACCGTAGCTCATAGTTACATAAGATGAGTATGGTTTATACAAGTACCAAAGTACCTACGTGACAACCAGAATCTTTAGTTCACTGTTAGCTCTGCTTGCTAATGTGTTGTAGTAGATATTCTCTTTTGCTACAAAAGTAAGAATATTTAAAAATGATCTAAAGATCATTATTAATACTTGATGGGTACTTAATCATCATAGATTTTCAGGGCTGAGTTGGCGAGATCTCTAAATAATACACTAAAGTAGTTTATCTTAGTCCTCTAGGACATTGGTTGACATAAGTATAAACCCTGTGGTCTCATTTAATAATAGTATATTAGTTGGCAGCCTAATCATTAGTATGTTTCATTAGAGATATTGACAAAAGCTCATGCATAACATGACATCCAACGTGCTTGGTATGAATTGTATTTTGAAAACACTAATAACTGATAGTAAGGTGTTAGTTATGTATTCATGGACGCATATTTTGTAGTTGGTCCAACATACTTATCTCGATCTTTTTCAACTAGATGCATATTAGTAAATATGTACCCCGAAATAAAGATCGTATATTTATTAAGCATGTCCCTTTGGGATGGCTAGATTGGAACAAAATGAGCCATTGTCATTAGCTGGCACTTGTTTCCTCCAATACGGGTGAAGGCTATGGAGACACTTTGGATAGGTTATAGTCCAAATAACACCTCCAACACCTGATCTGCACAAGAAGCAATCTTTAAAAGTATAACTTGCTCGGAACCTCAGGGTCACCCACATCAAACTTTGGAGGCATGATCCTCGCGAATAGTCCAATGGAAACACTACTTGTGTTTGCGAATGTAACTCCGGACGAAACACTACGTGTGTTTGTGAATAAAACACCGATCGAGTCTTTGTGAATAGACCACTAATCGAAGGTGTGTGTAAACCTCCGGACGTAACCCACAAAAAACATCACCTTTGTTTTTTGTGAAGTTCGGTGAGTAGAAGCCTCCTCCGATGGAGACCTCCAGACGAAACCCACAAAGAACACTCACCTTCTTTATGAAACTCGGTGAGTCGAAACCTCCAAACCCAAACACCTCTCCGAAGGAGACCTCCGATCGAGACTTACAAACAACTCCGATCGAGACTTACAAACAACTCCGATTGAGACTTACAAAAGCCTCCGATTGAGACAAAATTGTAAATGAAAGTAGTATGTAAAAAAAAAAAAAAAAAAAAAAAAAAAAAGGAAGGGTGGTTGTGGGCATAAAAATGAAATTTGTGGAGGAAAACGCTATGTGTAAGGGTTTGAAAGCACACAAGCCCCACCTTTGAAAAAAAAAAAAAAAAAAAAAAAAAAAAAAAAAAAAAAAACACTAGATGGGCTTTTACTGGGCCTACAGACAAAACCCTTCGTTTGTAATGTTAGATCCGAATGAGGCACTCGAGCAGGTAGGCAAGAATTCCAACCTTAACCTCCGAGTGAGATACTCAATTGGTGAGACATATTCTTAGAGTCTAGTATCAAATCTTTGGCATACATTAATACTAGACTCGAGGGCATGATGAGGTACATGGTCCAAAATTATTGATAGGTTCAGAAAATCTCTTAGCCTCTGAGTGAAACACTTGGATAGACGAGTAGCCTTTCTAATTAAACTAAGGGACTTCGGCATAGAGACACGATATTGCCACAATCCAAGCGACTGACAACATAAGGAACATCACTTCTGGAAGTGGATTCGGCTCTAGGCTCGACTAATGGTATATGGCGTACAATTCATAACCAAAATGCGATGTGAATTACCAAGTGGGAATCGCCAACCGAATCAATATCCTTCCCGTCGCATCCAGAACACTTGTATAGTCAAGGGGAAAGTCTCTCATCAATCTTATCACCTCTTTCATTCGATTGCTTACTGGACCCTGCATTGGAACTTCTCTTGGTCAATCTCCCCTTTTTTGGTGCATCGGAAGGCTCTTGCAGCTTAGTAGAGGTTTTTCGCTTGGCGGCTGCCTTAGCCTTTGCAAACACTTTGTGATCAAGTCAAGTGACAATAATCTTCTCCAGAGTAGGCGCATGAATAGGCGAACCTTCTGGGACAGGTGAAGTAGTACGGTTAATGACCCACTCTTGTATCGGACTTCGAAAATTAATGGTATTCTTGGAAACCTGTCATCCCTGATCGAGACATTCAAACAGATAGACAAAATTCTTGAGATTACCAACTCTTTGGAAATTCTGGCCTCCGAACCAGACAAACCTTTTTCTTTTGAGTCTAGTACCAACTCTCTAACAATACATTGATACTAGACTGGGGGACATGATGAGGTATGTCCTCCTCCGGATACGCCGGAGGAGACAATCACAATTAGCCTCAAACATTTCTAAGGCAAAACCACTCCATGATGAGGAGAGCTGTCTGCTCAGGAGAGCTATCTGCTCAGGAGAGCTGTCTGCTCAGGAGAGCTGTCTGCTCAGGAGAGCTGTCTGCTCAGGAGAACAATGCTTGCTCAAGAAGCATAATGAAGGAGCAATGCCTACTGCGGAGCTAGTACACTGACCATCAGAGCTAGTACACTGGCAACTGACATACGTAGTACGTTGATGTACGAGTAACACAGGCGCCTGGTCCACAAACTAACATAGGGACAACTTTGACCCCGAAGACCAGGCCTGGTGCTTATCAGCGCTTTACATGCTGCACCTAGAAGACAACTTAGCTTCCACCAAGGGTTTTGGCATGGAGCTAATCACAGGTAGTATAAAAGGAACTGTTCACACACATGAACAGGGGCTGGACACACACACATACTCTGATACAGACTTCTCTCTACCCTTACTCCTCTTTACTTATTACTTATCACTCATACCAAGTACTTACTCTCACACCGGAGCTTGGTCTCGGACTAAAAACCCGGGGCGAGCTAACGGTGTTCTGTCTTATTTCAGCCTGCAAGATGAGGGAGCTACCGCGGAGTCTCCCAAAGCTTAGGGTTGATGAGCATCTACGGAATAATGCTCTTCAGATGTACTTGAAATAGCATTAAAGAGCTCATCACAGCTAATGCAAAAAAATTCCTTGTTAGTAAGAATAATGGCTCGACATGTGAATGAATAAGTTATGAATAAGTTATGAACATAACTTATTCATTCACATGTCGAGCCATTATCGTTACTAACAAGGACTTTTTTTGCATTAGCTGAGGATGATAAGAGTTCAAGTAATCGTGAATCTGTTGAAGGGCAAGCTCACAAGATCAGAAAGAGTTCAAGGACTATTGTGCTACCGTCAAAGAATAAGGATTTCATTTGAGCATATGCTATTAGTTAGTGGGCAACTTTGTTAGTCAAGTATTATGTTGTACCCTTACTATATAGTCAATGAATTAATAAAATAATGGTACTGATATTGCAGTACCCTCTTTTCTTCCTCCCCATTTCTTCTATTTTCCTTGTCTATTTCTTCCTCTATTCTTTTCTTGTACATATTTCTGTTGTGATTTTGTGAGTGGGTAACATTGTAACAATGATGCATAAAACCTGAATCAAATGATGTAGCAACTTCGTGAAGTGTTTCTTTGGTAATGTATCTTGAATGTTTGCCTGGTTAGTTGACAATGAATATATTGTGATTTTGCATATGTGTTTGGTAGTGTCTTACAGATGCTATTCTTCTGTTACATTTTGTTCAATTTTTGTGTTATTTTGCTGTTACATTTTGTTGAATTTTTTTAAGCTATGGTTTCTATTGAGTAGCTGAACCCGTAGACTCGGGTTGCTGATGATCCAAACACCTTTTAAAATTATTGTGGTGGCGTATTTTCTTTTTTTTTTTGAAAGTCAATTTATTTCACAAAAGCTAAACCAAATACAGGCATCCACTATATTAACAAGATGCTAACATATATAGGACCCAAAGAAAGCAACCAAACAAAAACAAACTCGACTACAACACAATAAAATAGGACTAAGACAAACACCAAAAAATGGACCAGACACATACAAGCCAAATGACCATTTGAGAAGAAAACACAAGGACCATTATTTGCTGGACCACGAACAAAGTAAAAAGCCAAATTATTGTGGTGGCGTATTTTAGAATTTAGACAATGTGTTTTGTAACATGTGACCACTCACGCACTTGTTATTGTATATTAAAAAGAAAGTTTAAGTTAATTAATGTAGAAAATGTATTTAGCAAACGTTAAATTTGGGGCTTAATTTAGTGTTAATAATTTTATGCATCTTTTGATATAAAAGGAAAACGCGTGTTATTTGAATAAACTCACATATTGTTGTATTGTCGAAAATGTAAAAGTATTCTTGATGACTATATCCTAAAAGAACGCGATGTTGTGTTTGAAGAGGATGGTGATTTCATCACCATTCGCTATTGCAACTTTAGTGAAGCTGGGCTTAGTGGTAGAATTTGATAAAATTCACATTATTGATCACAAGAAAGGCATATTAACAACACCCATGTTTTGCGATGGTCCCGAGGTGTGTCTCATGATTCGAGATCCATAAGGGATTCAAATTGACTGATTTTGTGTTTTCTAATTTGCAAGAATACTTGTCTTGATTCAATTATTTTTCATATAAGTTATATAGCTCTAAGATTTATTAAAGAGAGGCGCTAGATCTTCAAGAAATATTTTTAACAAGGACTGTATGATTCGTGCTTCGCTGCAAATTCTGATTTTTCAATGTGCTTTTAGCAACATATATGAAACGAAAAGAAATGAGAGCAGTTCATCTTTATTGAATTTTATATGTAAAACAAATGAGCCATTCGCTCTATGAAACCATTTAAAAGATACTAACATTAAAGCGAAGAATTTTGATGGTTCTTTTTTGCGTTGGATTTTTAACTTTCATATATGTGTATGAACATCTCTAAAAATATTTTTGTTTTTCAATAAAAAATAATAATTAATAAAAGATATTGAAAGCTAAAAGAATTTAAAACTTAGGTTGTGTTTGTTTCGGCTCATTCAGATCTGAATACGTCTGAAGTCTGATTCGGTCAGACATTTTCAGATTCAGACTGTTTGTTTATTCAGACATCTGAAGTCTGAATACATCTGAATAGGGTCTGATTCATTCAGACATTTGAATATGTCTGATTACATCTGAAAAGCTTAAACTTTACACCTACTTCTTTTCAATCATTATCTCCTCATCTTGGTCTTGATTTTTTATTAATAATCATGAATGGAGGATCTTTTGGTTTGTTTTATAGAGAAATGATTGTTTTTTGTTTATTCAGACACTTTATAAAAACAAACAGACTAAAACAATTCAGATTCAGACTTTTAGACCACTAATTCAGATTCAGACGTGGTATTCAGATTCAGACATAAAATGTCTGAATAAACAAACAGCACCTTAGTTTGACAAACGTTTTTCTTTAAAACAAAAATGCTGACAATGCAAATTCGTTTGGTAAATCTTAGGGTGCGTTTGGTTCGTAAGTGGGAATAAAATTGGATTCGGATTTAGGAAAGGTTTGAAAGATGTGGGAAAGATTTGAGAAAAAAGTAGGAGAGAGAAAATATATTATTATATATAAATAAATTTAATTTTTAAACTAAATATTATATAAAAAATTAACAACTTATTTAAAAATAGAAAAAAAAAATGAGATAATAAAAGAAAGGTACACATTCGTGTGGCTAAGAAACCAAGAGGGCCCCAAAAGTTAGAAATACCGGTGGAATTGTCAGAAAAGAAAGGGGGATAGAAGGGTTTTGTCAAATAAGGTATCATTTACTATTTCGGTACCCAAATCTCGAAACAAACAATTGTTTTCCACAACAATTACATTCTTTCATTCCATAGGGCCCAACCAAACTGCCCCTTACTAGTATAATTGGTTATAGATCCACTAATCAAGGCCCAGTTATCATATAAAGATTCACAGCATCATCTTGTGCTTTTCCCTCTTTTTATTTAATAATCTAGCCATCGTTCTTTTTCTTTCACTTTTGTCCACAAAATACTCTTTAGTCATAAGGCCTCAATTCATATTTTATTTTTTATAATAATATATTTTAGGGCTAAATATACGAGTAGCCCGGTCTCTTAAGGTGTTGCTTTTTTGGCCTCAAAAAAGTCGCTTTCTCAAAATAGCCCAGAAAATAAGCGACTTTTTTTTCAATTAAGCGACTTACTATTTGTGTCCTTTTGCAGCCAAAAAGTCATTTTTTAAGCGACTTTTGCTAGATTTTAAGCGACTTTTCGCTAGGGGCAAAAAAAAAAAGTCACCTGTCGCTCTCACATTTAGTCGCTTATTCCTTGGGCTATTTTGAGAAAGCGACTTTTTTGAAGCTAAAAATGCCCAACATTTTAAGCTCCGGGCTATTTGTAAAATTACCCCTATATTTTAATCTCAAATTTTAATATTTATATACAAATCTAAATTCAACAACTCTAAATTTAAATTCAAGTCCAAATTATATACCAAACCCATCTACCAACCATACTCACTTTTAGTGTATGAATTTATGACAAATGGTATTAAAAGAAGATAAACAGTCTTCTATCTTAATTTAGATTTCATGTAGGAGAATAATTGATCGTTGAATTCGTAACTAAAGTTGCCGCCGCCACCTTCTGACTTTTCTAGTAACTTTTATATCTTTACTTTTTGGTACGTGTTTCACAGTAGCAACATACTACACACGATTATTGGAAGGTTTTTGGACGCTTCCTTTCCCAAAATCTTGAAAATGGATGGCTCATTTGTCATTTACGAAATTTGAGTTAATGATAAAATAATGATAAAACCGAATGGACGGCAAACATTTGACAATCTTCAAATTTGCGATTAAAAATAATAATCTGAGCCATCTCGATTTATCATTTTTTTTTAATAAACGTTACTCATTTTTTAAAGTAATATATATGTAAAAGCGTAAAATTATACCTCGTTCGCGTAAAACGGTGATGTATTCATCGTAAACTCAGCTTTTTTGATTTTCTAGGACTTTTTTTTTTTTTTTTTTTTTTTTTTTTTTTTTTTGAATGCAACTTTTGAAACTGCTAGCAGTTTCTTTATAATCTCAAAACAAGAATCTTGAATAGTGAACATGGTACAAACTCACCAAAAACGTGTTTCACAAAAAAAATACACTATAGACATGAAGTACATAAGTTAAAACACTCCCGTGACTTCTATTAATTAGACTTCTATTAATTATGTGAAACTGCTTGTATATCAGACTTCTCAAGTAGAAGACAAAAAAAAAAAAAAATAATAATAATAATAAAAAAAAAAAAAATGACAAACATAAGTACATTAGGGTAGGGAGCAACATAGTACACACGATTATTGGAAGGTTTTTGGACGTTTCCTTTCCCAAAATCTTGAAAATCGATGGCTCATTTGTCATTTACGAAATTTGAGTTAATGATAAAACACTGATCTTGAAAATAGAGGGCTTGTAGTAGGATTGTATCTTTTACGATCTTAGGATTCTGTTCGAATTGAGATCCTATCACGATCCGGATCGTTTTTCATACGTGCGATCGTATGATCATAATCAGAATCGGAATCCTGACAGGCTTGGTATGGTCAATAGAGTTAACAATAAAGTAGTGTAGACATACAATAGTCATAATACATTATCATTGATCATGCAAATATATTCGTGATATGTTTCTTTGATATTGCATGTAAACTTTGCAGAATTATGGTTCTTCAATTGATACTAGCTATATCTTCTTATGATAACTCGGATAAAGCTTTTATTTCTTTTATAAAGGCAGTTAAATCTGAGTACGATGATCCACCTTCTTCGACCGCCGTTTTTGCCTTGTCCTTCAATACTCGTGCTCTTTTTCTCATTTCTTGACCTTCTTCCGTGCCCATCAACCTCGCCACGGCGTTTGCTATTGCTTCTCCTTTCACGCCTTCACATCTAGAAGTTGCACTCCATTCCACATCCCCAATCGAAACCCCAATTCCTAAAACATCTGTCACTAGTTTCGCGTTAAAGAATTGCTCGCCCATGACTGGCCAAGCCACCATCCCCACACCACCAGAAACACCTTCCAACACCGAGTTCCAACCACAATGAGTCACAAATCCACCTACAGATTCATGCTCAAGAATCAACACTTGTGGTGCCCATCCCTTTATTATCAATCCTTTTCCTTTCGCTTTCATTCTCGCCTCAAACCCTTTAGGAAATGACTTCTCTTCATCGTTCTTGATAACCCAAACGAAATTTTTAACACACGCTTCCAGCCCCAAAGCGATCTCGTAAAGTTGAGAACTTGTAACCGTAACCATAGTTCCAAAGCTTACGTAAACAACTGAATCACGGCCCTTCGAGTCCAACCATTTCAAACATTCGTGTTGATCTATCCCTGATTGTCTCCCTCTTTCAAGTTTATCTTCAATGTTCTTACTAAATAATGAAACCGGTCCTATATGCCATGCTTTTCTCTTTATAACTTGGCGATAATGTAGAGCATACTCAGGCTCAAGCTCGTAAAAACTATTAATAACAACTCCATAGCTCGTTACTTCTGCTTCACTAGCTTCAATCAACACCTTCACGAAACCTTTGATATTTACTTCATCAATACGAGCCAATTGCTTTTTGGTTAACATGATCTTATGTGGAAGATGAGGGACAATAAACGGTTCTGAATCAGAAGAAACATCTCGAGCCGGATCATAAACTCTCATCGCCTCGACAACACACAATGGAAAGAACCCGGTTCCATTGAATAAGATACGTGGAATGTCATATTTGGCAGCGATTTTAGTAGTCCATGGATAGAACATATCAGCAACTATGCAATTCGGTCGGGCTTGTTGTATGAATTGTTCAAAAGGCTCTTGAAGCATAGAAATGACATCAAAGACACTTGTTATGGGTTGACTAGGGACGGGTTTATCAGAGTTATCAAGCCCCGGAGGCAAACATGCTTCTGCGGCTTTGAACTCGATTATATGAAGAGTGATTAGGTGGTCGTAGTTAATGGTTTTTCCGATTAATTTAGTGAGGCGATGAGCAGTTTCTTTGGTGGTGATGATTGTGGTTTGTACGCCACGTGAGGCGAAGAGCACGGCTATATGAGCCATCGGGATCATGTGTCCGTATTCTGTATAAGGAAATAACGCGACATGGCATGAGTCTTTCATTGTTGATTGTTTGTTTGGGTGTGAGGAGGAAAATGGTTTGGATTAATTAAGCGGAAATTTTTTGTGTTGTGTTTTCTTTGAATTGTGGTTGACAAATACAAATTGCTTTTTTTTTTGGAAGGTGACTTTCATTTTTTTTTTTTTGGAGTCACAACCTGCCACTATGGCAGGCCCTTATCCATCACATGCCCAGACTATGTTGTCTGAACTGGATCCACGCTGGGCGTAGTGGGGACTACAAACGGCATCCGCCCGGAAACCGTACCGCCTCCACACGACTTCCTCGCTGGAGTAACGGCCGGATGAAAACCGGGGGCGGCTCGGATTTGAGCCTGCGCAATATTGGCTTACAGGCTCTCCTCTTCATTACCTAATACCAACAGAGCTTGTGGTCCACAAGTAAGGACTTCCCAGTACGTTACCCACCCGGTACTACTCTTACCCGTGACTCGCTTAACTAACTAAGCTTCAACCACTAGACCACAAAGGTGTTAGTGACAAATACAAATTGCTAACTACTCTCTTTCTCTCTCCCTCTCGGTGCGAGAACTCTTTTAAACTAGTGGGTTTTTTTAAATATTAAAAATTATTATTAATCCAAAAGAGTATTATGGTAAAACACAATTTTTATATTTTTTTTGAATTTTTTTATTAAATACCCAATTTTAAATATTTCTAAATTTTGATTTTTTTTATTATTTTTTATTATTATTATTTTTTTTTTTAAGTTAGCATGGTTCCAGAATATTACATGTGCACGCGTGTTTTTTTCTTTTTAAAAGATGAGGTGCATGTTGACCGATGTCGTTGTACCGATCAAAAATAAACCTAATTACCTTATAGTAGATAGGGCAAGTGGGTATCGTATCCACGAGGAGTATGTGGTTTTAATTTAAGTTTTGGGGTGATCACTTATCAATAAAAGTTTTGGTTTGTTTAATACTTAATAATAAAACTACCAATTATCTAGAAAGCAAATAAGCAATAAAATGTAAATAAACAAATAAAAATTAAATAAGCAAATAAAAGTAAGAGTTGTAAACAATTGAGTGAAAAACAATCCCTCCCGACTCCGGATATATTGATATGACTAAGTTACGGATTGTTACTAATGTTTGCCTTCAAACCACATAGACATAAATTGAAAAGGACAATTTTGGGCACAAGTTATGTTCACCACATGAATCGTCTTAATCCCTAAATTAGTTAAACTCGGCACGACTCATTGACTAGCAATAACATGTCTTATAATAATCCTATCAATTAATTTAATAATTACTCAAATGAACAATTATAGATACAAATTATGTTTACCACACGACCATCTTAATCCCTATACTAATTAGGTTCGGCAAAATTGTTGACTCACAATAATATGTCTCACAATAATTCACTAAATAATTATATTAAAACATTAAAATCAAATAAAGGATATCATAAAAGTGGGATGATGGGGCCGGCTGCTTATCTTTGTTTTTCTCCTATTGTTTTATTAATGGTCGAATTGTATTTTATAAAAAGAAAAGGTCGGCTGAGATATTGGGTCCACCAAATGAATTGATAAAAGAATTGGCGGCTGAATATCGAAGGGGTCGAATGATAAATTAATGCGACTGAATATATTGAATGGGGGTCCGCTTTTTGTATTGAATGGGGTCCCTTTTTTCTTCTCTACCGAATATATATATCAAATGGAATGAAAAACCCTTTTCTTGTTGTCTGCTCCACGACAAAACAGGCAAAGGGGCTTTATTTTACTTTTTTTTGCTGCGTCCAACAGTAGTTAGCCCAATATAGAGTCCAAATTACGAGTTGTTCTTTGTAGCAAATAAAACTTCGAGCCAACTTTAGATTTTCGTCATTTCCTGATTTAAATGTGTAGCTCTCTTGTTCTCTTTAACAATATAGTAGCTTGCACATCTTTTAAATGTTTAGCCTTTATAAGCTTGTAATATCACCAATTTTAGCTCCTTTTCGTGCATAGCCTACATAATCACAAAACACCCTCAAAGTACATGTATAACAACGAATAACAATGCAACAATGCGTAATTAACATGCTATGAGGTGTATGTAAAATACAGATCAAACATCCCCAACTTAACCCTTACTCGTCCCGGAGAAGAAATCTACTATATCTTAGCATGTTAATTACATAATTTTTAATAATACCATTAAAATTCCATCAAAAAGATCAAATTTAATCTAGTACACTAATAACCATCCTATATGACCAATAATCCAAAATGATTACCAATATTTTTGTTCTTCTTAAACACTTAACATAACCGTTCCCATTGGTTCCATTTACTTTATGTTTCATATAATTAACCATGTGCCCAACATACTTAGTACACCCCTATAATCAATCTAAACATATATCCAAAATAAGAGGTGAGAATACCTTATACCTTTTATAATACCGGAGTTTTTATACCATAGGAGCAAACTTTTTAAGAGCACATAAGCCATCATACATTAGCTTACATATTTCAATTTTTGCTCAGTTTTTGCACATGAATTTTACTTCATATTTCAAGCATTTTTGCTCATAACATACATAAGCTCCTTTTTAGACATCCAGAACCGTTTCTTATACATGTCATCCCGAATGCTTAATACACTCCTTTTAAGGTTGATATAAACACCAATCATTCGAAAGTATGAATATATATCCTATAGGTGTATACTAAGATACATCAACACACGGGAACCGGTTACTTTAGTCCATTTTAATTAAATGGGAACAGTTATGCTTCGTGCCTACTGGTATATCATATGATGGAGTTATCTATCACATAGTCTAATTAATTAATGCACTAACTTAAACCAACCTTTCTAATTTCATTAACAACAATACAAGGATTGGGTTATTTCACATAAAATTGTCTCAGCCAAGTGCAATGCTATCAATCATAAGAATTGGCGTCTGACCCATGCTAACAACTAAAATATTACCTTGCGCAGGTGACGAATCAGATAGGCAAGCCCAGCATATGACTACCACCAATAATTATGACAGTTCTCCAACTTTTTTCTATGGCCACCGTGCACGGGTGACGAGCCAGATAAGATCAATTTTAGTGTCTTAACCCAACTATTACATTATTATATTTCATATTATATTATTTTAACTTTCTTCCCGTTCTAGGCAAAAGTAAGTAGGGAAATTCAATCGGGTATGATTTGATCATCTACTAATTATACATATGCCTAACTACATGCAAACAATCAAATTAATTTTATAACCAAATTATACAATGAAATTGGGTGCACCTTATAATCATGGTTGGGTCTTCTAGTTTGCTCCAATAAGTTATCCATAAGCTAATCTTCAGAATCTACAAACACTCAACAAATATATGTAGAAGAAGCTTCCACATCCAATTAGCACAAAACTCTTATAATGTGCTTTCAATTTTTTTTTTTGGTTCAAAAATCACATTTTGACCCATTTTTTTACCACAATTTCACACAAAAACATGTAACACATGTGACACCCCCTCCCCAACTTAAAGCATTGCATTATCCTCAATGCAAAAGATTTAAGATGAAATTTTGGTTAAAAATCACTTTGACAAACTCACACAACACAAAAACCTAACTCACTTTCGTAGGAATCACGGTTGCATTTAGCGTATGCAACTAGCCTTTAAACCACTCAGTAGCTCAAGTGGACTAGTTTAGTCTCGCGAGGGTTTGTAGTGAATACACCCACAAAGTTTTTAACACACACAGAAATAAGAAAATAAAAAGAAACATAAATTAGAAAGAACATACACACACACACACTACAACCCACGGGTTGCCTCCCGCGAAGCGCTAAGTTTACCGTCGTCAGCCCGACATAACTCATTGGAGCTATTGAGACGGTTGGAGTGGTTCTAAATAAACCACATCGACCGTGTCCATATGATCACTCTCCAAAACAACATACGGCTTCAGACGGTGTCCATTGACTTTAAACGGCTCTCCACCCACCATATTTTTTATTTCAATGGCTCCATGTGGAGAGACTTGAGTCACAACGTATGGACCCGTCCATTTACTTCTTAATTTTCCCGGAAAGAGCTTAAGTCTAGCATTGAATAGCCAAACTTTTTGACCCACCAAGGTGATGTGTCGGTCATGAAAAGCCTTAGTTTTCTCCTTATAAATCCGGGAGTTCTCATAGGCATCGCGTCTAATCTCATCTAATTCAGATAATTGAAGTTTCCTAGAATTACCCGCATTATTTAAGTCCATATTAACTTGCTTAATTGCCCACTCAGCCTTATGCTCTATTTCAACCGGTAAATGACACGCCTTGCCATATACCAACCTATACGGTGACATCCCAATAGGGGTTTTAAAAGCCGTCCTATATGCCCACAAGGCATCATCTAGCCTCAGGGACCAATCCTTCCTATCGCTACGAACGGTCTTTTCTAATATTCGCTTAATCTCCCTATTAGATACTTCCACCTGTCCACTAGTCTGTGGATGATAAGGGGTAGCTATTCTATGATTAACCCCATAGTGTTTCAATAACTTTCCAAGTTTGAAGTTCTTAAAGTGGGAACCCCCGTCACTAATGATGGCCTTGGGGATTCCATGCCTAGCAAAGATGTTTTTCTTGACAAACTTAAGAACTACACTATGGTCATTTGTTTTTGTAGCCTCAGCTTCTACCCACTTAGAGACATAGTCAACTACCACCAAAATATACGCATTGCCATGGGAGGTAGGGAATGGTCCCATAAAATCAATACCCCACACGTTAAAGATCTCAACAACAGGTATGAGATTCATAGGCATCTGATCACGCCTTGAAATCCCACCAACTTGCTGGCAACGAGTACATGCTTTCACAAAAGACTGGGCATCCTTGAATATAGTCGGCCAAAAGAAGCCGCTTTGCAGGACTTTGTGCCCAGTTTTCGTCGCACCAAAGTGTCCCCCACACGCATAAGAATGACAATGAGCCAATATGTCCATATGCTCGTGATCGGGAACACACCTCCTAACAACTTGGTCAGCACACACTTTATAAAGCTCCGGATCCTCCCAAATATAATGCTTCAATTGAGAAAAGAAGTATTGTCTTTGTTGTTTGGACCAGTAATCCGGAAGCTTTTTAACTACAAGGTAGTTAACAATGTTTGCATACCAAGGGAGCTTAGAAACCTCAAATAAGCTTTCATCCGGAAAGCTTTCTTTGATCACGTCAGATGGGTTGAACAGTGGAGGGATAATCCTGGACAAATGGTCGGCAACCACATTTTTTGACCCCTTTTATATTTCCAGATTAAATTCTTGTAAGAGCAGAATCCACCTAAGCAACCTCGGTTTTGTCTCTTTCTTATTCAATAAATGTTTCAGGGCACTGTGATCCGAAAATACTATCACCTTAGAGTGCCCCCAGATATATGACCGGAACTTATCAAGAGCAAAAACCACGGCTAGCAATTCCTTTTCAGTAGTGGTGTAATTCATTTGAGCTTCTGAAAAAGTCTTACTAGCATAGAAGATTACAACGGGTTTCTTATCGGCCCGTTGTCCCAGTACCGCCCCAGCGGCATAATCACTCGCATCACACATGATCTCGAAAGGCTTCGACCAATCAGGTGACTGCAGAATCGGGGCTTCTACAAGCTTTTGCTTAAGCATATTGAATGATTTAAGACATGATTCATTAAAGTCAAATCGTGCCTCTTTTAAGAGTAAATTACAAAGAGGCTTTGATATAGCACTGAAATCTTTAATAAATCGCCTGTAGAACCCTGCATGACCAAGAAAAGATCGCACAGCTTTAACGTTAGTGGGAGGAGGAAGGGTTGAAATTATTTGCACCTTGGCACGGTCAACCTTGAATCCTTTTTCAGAGACAACGTGCCCCAATACAATTCCCTCGCGAACCATGAAATGGCTCTTCTCCCAACTAAGCACTAGATTAGTTTCGGTGCATCTTTTTAACACACTTTCAAGCTGACCCAAACAGCTTTCAAAGGAATGACCAAAGATGGAGAAATCATCCATAAATATCTCTACAGATTCTCCAACCATGTCTGAAAAAATGCTCATCATGCACCACTGAAAGGTAGCGGGTGCATTACACAGACCAAACGGCATTCGGCGGAATGCAAATGTCCCATAAGGACATGTAAAAGTAGTTTTGGCCTGGTCATCAGGATGGATGGGTATTTGATTATACCCGGAGTACCCATCCAAAAAGCAATAGAACTTCTGACCGGAAAGCTTCTCACCTATTTGATCAATAAAGGGTAATGGGAAATGATCTTTAGATGTGGCATTATTTAGCTTACGGTAATCTATGCACACTCTCCACCCGGTCACTGGGTGGTGAGTTTTTCCCCACTCTCGGTTTCCACAACAGTGATACCAGCCTTTTTAGGCACCGTTTGCGTGGGACTTACCCATTTACTATCCGAGATGGGATAGATGATACCAGCATCTAGCCATTTGAGAACTTCCTTCTTCACTACCTCTTTCATATTAGGATTCAAGCGCCTTTGCCCATCTCTTGATGACGTAACATCTGGGTCTGTAACATTTCGGTGCTTACATAATGAAGGACTAATTCCTTTCAAGTCTGCAATTGTCCATCCCACTGCTGCTTTATACTTGGAAAGCACTTTCAAAAGTGATTCCTCTTATGATCTAGAAAGATCAGAAGCAACAATAATGGGTAAAGTATTGTTAGGACCTAGAAATGCATATTTGAGATTGGCGGGCAAAGGTTTCAGCTCAAGAGTTAGAGGCACCTCTAGCGACGGCTTTGTGACCGTGTCAAAATTAGTAGGCAAGGGCTCCACTTTATTAGACCAAGGTGGTCTTTGATGGTCCAAAGAACCGACCAAACACTCTTGAATCTCTTGTACTTCAGCAACATCGAGAATCTCTTCATTCTCAATAGTTAGATACAAATCTAAAAGATCATCCTTAAGCATACGGGGTGCATGCTTTTGGACTTCCTCATCGATCACATCCACCTGGTAGCATTCATTCATAGTAGGAGAATTCACATAATTAAACACATTCAATCTTAGCTTCTTATTACCGAAGGCAATATCCATGGCGCCAGTTCGAAAATTAATCCTAGCGTCTATCGTTGCTAGAAATGGTCGCCCCAGGATAATGGTTGGCTGGACATCCTTGTATGGTGACTCGGTGTCCATAACAAAGAAGTCAACTAGGTAATAGAAGTCATCAAATTTTACAATAACATCCTCTAGGAATTTTGGTAGATCGATCGACTAAAGAAATTATAGTGTCAGTCTTACGAAGAGTTCCTAAGTCATACTTATCGACCAAACTAGCAGGAAGGATGTTGATACTAGCACCGAGATCAAGGAGCGCCTTCTTAATGGCAATATTTCCCACCACAACTGAAATCAATGGTGCTCCAGGATCTTTGAATTTGGGAGGAAGAGAACTAGATAAGACTGCACTGACATGTTCAGTCAGGTCAATCTTTTTAGGCAAAGTTGCCTTCAAGTTCCTCTTTTGGGTACACAAGTCCTTTAAAAACTTGGCATATGCAGGAATTTGCTTGATAGCATCAATAAGGGGGAGATTGATCTTTACTTGCTTGAAAGTCTCCCACATATCCTCAGAATGAGGACCCTTTTTAGCCAATCTTGCAGATGCCGATTTTTCCAAAGCTGCGGGGTAAGGAGTGGTTGTGCTTGACACACCACCCTCCCCAACTTTGGGTGATTCGGTAGCTTCAGGGTTCTGTGTTGTTGGTTTTGGAAAATCTTTTAACAAATCATTTACCAACTCAGAATCAGACTTAACATTATCAGTTTTTTTACCTTTAACAACAATTTCATCATCAGTAACTGATATGTGTCTAAAAACACATATGTATTACCTTGTTTAAACCCACAAAACAGTCAAAAAACACTTTGAAAAGTCAAATAATACTGAAATTATCATAAAATGTGTTTTTATATGACTCAGGAACAAAAAGACTGAAAACAAGTGAAAAACGAACAAAGTTTGCTTAATTGTCACTTTCAGTCCCTGGAGTTTCACAAATTGGCAAATCTAGTCCCTGGTTATTCAAAACATTAAAAAATTCACCAAAGGTCCTTTTGAATCACAAATAAACATATATAGTCCTTTGGTGTGAAGTTTAATAAAATTACAAGTTTAGTCCCTGAACTTTGCAAAATGGACAAAAATGGTCCCTGGGATTTAAAAACTTTGAGAAAAATAAATATGGTCCTTGTGTTATTGTTTTGTGGCAGGTTTAATCCTTTGAAGATAGTTTGGAAGATGACAAATTCAGCCCCTCAAAAATCAGTAATTACAAATTTGGTCCCTATGTTTAATTCTAAATAAAATCCGGATCCAACACTACCCCATTAAATCCTAAACATTAAACCCAATACCTATCCCATTTACCCAACAAATCCAACCCAGTCACTAACCCTTTGTCCAAGCCCAAATGAAATAAGCCCAACTTGTTTGTCTGAGTTAACCACTCAGTCAAACAAGTCAAACCCGTCTTCCTTATACCACCATACCCGCCAAAACCACCCAGTCACCCCCCACCTCACCAATACCACTCACCACCTCATCCCCCCTCCTCCTACAAGTTACCTAACAATCCAAAAGCATTAATTGCTTCTCTCCCACTCCCACTAGCAAAATCAGAGATAAACATCATTTGTCCTGATTTCCCGCCAAAATTACAAGTGTACGAAGGAGATTAAATTGGAGCAATTGATTGGTGGGGATTTGTTCAGTGAAGTCGGCTAGGATTATCCCACCATAGTTTTGTATATATAGAAGCTTTTGTAGCCATTATTGGCAAGTAGTTAATTATTAGCATAATTCGTATTTTCAATTTCCAGTAGCTTTAAGTTGTAATTTCGAATTTCAATCAATCAATACAAGTAATTCTAGTGTATTTGTTGTTGTTCTTGATTATTTATCAGTAGTTACTTATAATTCTAAGTTTTCTTATTTCCCTGTGTTCTGAGAAATCAATCTTAATAAGTAGTATATAAAATAGCTTCTTAGCTGTTTTTAATAGCTTATATAAGCTTCTTATAGCTTATTGTAAGTCTATTGTAGTGTAAACATGTTCCAAATTCAAGATTTGAAGAAAGTCAAGAAAAGTCAAACTAAGGAGCAATAAGTTGTTTCTGGGTGGATAAGCTAGTTCAGGAAGCTTTTCTGGGTTATCTAGCTTGTTTCTGACAAGCTAGATTGGTCCTTGGTTCCTTGTTCTCATTTCCATGGCAAAATCAGTTGTGAGCTTTTCTTGGATTTTTCCATAATTTCCCATAGTACTGTATATCTGCTTATAAGTAGCTTATTGTTGTTGTTATTTGTTAATTGATAGTTTGTGGATCATAATTGATCAATAAAATCAGTAGTCAGTAGCTTGTTTTTAACTTTTCTTAAAAACTTGAAAAAAGACAAAAATCAGCCATATTAGCATAGGATTATTAGAGTGCTTATTTTGTGTTAAAAGTTGCTATTCAGTACTCTAATAAGTTAGTTAAAATAAGTCTATTAGAAATCTTAGCTTAAAATTGTGTTTCTCTTTTGAAATCCACCACAGACACCACCATAAGGGGTGTTTGGTTTAGCAGACACACAAGCCAAAAACACTAGTTACTGTAGATTGGCCATTAAGCCAATTTTGTTCAAGCTTATTACAGTCCTTAGCAGCTAATTTGAAGTTCTAATCAGCAATATAAACAGATATAGCAACTTTGTATTGTCCTTGTGAATTTCAGTCCATTAGAAGCTCAAATAAGCCAAAATAAGCCATAGGCTTATTCAGCCATTCACCTTGGCATTTTTGTGGTCAAATTAGTTCATTAAGTAAGTCTCTCAAAGCCTAGAACCTGTGCACCCTTGTGCACACTTCTGTGCACTTCTGCACAAAACAGACACCTCAGCACACACTGATTGTGTTGATTGCTGATCTTGGCTTCAATTGGAGTCCAATTGGTGTATTTCTGATAGGGCTTTTTAGGTTTTTGCATACCCAGTAGTTCTATCTTACTTTTGCCCCCATAATTTGGAACCTCAGTAGCTTATTTATCTGCTTAAATTGCCCTGCAAGTTGGTCTCATTTCTGAGTATCTGTCTTGATTTTCATAAGCAGCCAAGTGCTTAACTTGCTCAATTCTGGTGCTTATTTGCAATTTTAAGTTGTTTTGAGTTTATTTTAGCATATTAACATTGTTCTGAGCAGTTGGTTAAGTTTAGTGCTTATTTGCTTATTTTTGGGCTTATTCACAACTGCTTATTAGCCCAAATATGCTTTTTAGGCTTATCCAGCTTCCATTTTTATTTTTCTTATCTTTCTAATATTATTTTAGAATTATCTGTAAATTTTCATAATTTTCTGAATAGTTTTGATATTTTTAATCTTTTTAATTAGTTTTGAATAGTATTTAAATCATAATAATTAGGAAAATAATCAGAAAAATATAATTCCAATTTTCATAATTTTCTTTTATCATTTTTAATCTAGGAAAAATATAAAAATATTTTTAGACCTTAAGAAAATCAAAAATAGAAATAAAGTGATAGCTTCTATTTAATAGAATTTATCTTTTTAAATTTTAATTAAGTAATTTTCATTTTTATAATTTTCTTAGCTTTTATTTACTTAGTAATATTTTTAGAAAAAGTTTTAGATTTTTCTTTGTCCATTTAGTATTTTTTTATAAATTTAAATAGTTTAATAAGTTATTTAATAATAAATAATTAATAATAATTAGATAAAAAGTGTTAAAAATATAATTTAAGTTTTTAAATAAGTTTTAAGTTATTTTACATTTTTAGGTTTTAATTTTCTAAAATTTTAGTTTTTGTCCCATTTTAGCTTTTTCGTTGCGCGTTTTTTAAGTTAATTTATTCGCGTTTAATTTAATTGTGCATATCTGTTTTTAAATTGTTATTTAGAATTATTAAATAAAGCAAAATCCAAAAATATCTGAATCATCAATCACTTTAATCCTAGCTTTGCACAGTTTTCCATTCACACCTCGTTGGGAAACGACCCAGGTGATCACTTGCCTGGTTCACACTACACACGATTATTCATTCTGAGACTGTTTATATTTATATATACGTTTTCAGACGGATCAAATTTTGGCGCCGCTGCCGGGGAGGTGTGCTGCGACTGTTGTGTAAGTTTTAGCGATTAGTGATTCGAGATCCCTCTCCCAAGAAGTTCCTATTTCCCTAAAACAATATAAAATACCAAAAAATATTTTCTTTTCTTTTCTATATATATTATTATTATTATTATCATATAAAAATTAAAAACCCAAAAACATTTTTCGTTTTCTTTAAATAAATAACAATAAAAAATTACCATCGAAAATCAAGACTGAGTACTACCTAACTGGGGGTACGGACATAATAAGTTCCCAAACCAAAGATTTAAAACTTGCCTCTGGGAAAGCTGCAGTAATTCTTTGGAAAAGCCCGCTTCTGTATCGCTTGCGAATATCGGCTCACCTTTGATTGCTAAACAAACTAAAAAGGAGGTTTAAGGAAGTCTGACATTAAATTGTCGGACTGAAAGAAGCGGGTTTTTAAGGAGCATTTAATTGCCCACCTTTGCTTCTCCGCCACTCTGTGCGTTTGTCAGTCAGAGAGCTACCGTACGCTTGTTGATTATTGGTTTAAGTTCACTTGTGTTTTGCTTCTGTCTTGTTTTAATTGGAAAATTTTGCTAAGTGCATGCGCACTCGTTCTTCTAGGTCATCAAGCCCTTTTCGTGAGCTTGGAAATATACCTCGAAGACGTCGGAGACGTTCTACTCCATCAGTCGTACCCGAGTTACGGACTGATCCCGAAACCCCTGTCATTATGGCAGACGAACGCACAATGGCGGAAATGCTCCAGGCACCCACCGAGGGTTATGGAGATGCCATCGTTTTACCAGCCATCGATTCCGATCATTTTGAACTGAAAACACATTTGATTCAGCTCGTTTCTACCAACCAATTTCACGGGTTTGAACGAGAGGATCCTTATGCACACATTCGTTGGTTCAACAAACTGACATCTACAATCAATTACAAAAATGTGCCGCAAACAGTGATCAAATTGATGCTATTTCCATTCTCACTTGAGGGGGCAGCCCGGATTTGGCTGGATAAAGAACCCCCTCAATCCATTGAAACCTGGGAAGATCTCGTTAAGAAATTTGTAAATTATTTCTTCCCTCCATCAAAGACGACTAACCTAAAAAATGAAATTGCTGGATTTCGTCAAGGTTTTGATGAAAATTTCGGAGAGGCATGGGACAGATTTAAAGATCTTTTAAGAAAATGCCCACATCACGATTTCAATGTGTTACAACAAATAAATACGTTTTATAATGGGTTGACCCAAAACGATCAAGATGCACTTAACGCAGCCTCCGGTGGCAATATCTTGAATCGTAAACCTAGAGAGGTGGTCGAAATTTGTGAAAATAAATCAAAAGTTCCTATTTCTAGAAACAAAGTGAATGTTCCTGTCACTCCTGCTTCTTCTTCATCCGGTAACTCTTCAGAGTTAGCCTTTTTAACAGATTCAATGCGTTGTATGATGAAGGAAATGAAAGAATTAAAAAGTGAAATTCATAAACCGGAACAAATCAAAGCAATAAACAAAGTGTGTGAAACTTGTGGTGGCCCACATGCGTATTATGATTGTCAAGCAACCGATGCTTCTGTTTACCCAGCTCCCGTAGCTGTAGTAAACCAAAATCAGTACCGTCCGCATGCTGAGACTCAGTACCGAGCACCGAATGCTATGGTCCCACCTGGTTTTCCACCCGTGCCAAATCAGAATAATCAAAACCGCTTTGTTCAAAATCAGGGACAAAATTTTCACAACTCTCAAAATTTCAATCAAAACCGAGGTCAGAATCAGGGTAATTTTAACCAAAACCGTGGTCCAAATTTTAATCAAAACCAAGGTTCAAACCGAAATCAGACGTCCTCAGATGAGTTGCTTAAGCAATTCATGAAAACTCAAGAGGAAACAAATAAGACACAATATGAGACAAATCAGTTATTGATTGCTCAATTAAACCAGATCAAAAAGTCTTTAACTGATATACCTTCTACCTCGGGAGGTCTCCCAAGTAACACTGTTGTCAACCCTAGGGGTGAACTCAAAGCTGTCAGTACACGTAGTGGTAAATCTCATGTTGAATTCAAGGTGATAAAGGACCCGGTACTTCCCACTAACAATGGAAGTGCTAAATACGTCCAACCTTCAGTCGTCCAACCTTCAGTCATCCAACCTTCAGTCATCCAAAAATCTACACCCACAATTGCTCCTCAGCCGTCAAGAATCGATCCTAATCTTTCACGATTTACGGTTAAAAGTTTGTCAACCAAACTTAGTGAGCAAAGATCAGCCAGATATTATTCCGAAATGCTCAATGCTGTTCCTGTCAGTGTACTTGATGACAGTGATGATGACGGAGATACCACTTTCGTCAAAGCTATCACCACTCGGAGTGGAGCTTCTTATAAGGGGCCTGCTGGCCCTATTCCTCCTCCGTTATTTGAAATGGAAAAAGAGACGGAGGATACAACGGACAAAGTGCAAATTCCAAGCCCACAAAGTACAGCACATGTCTATCCTCCGGTTGTCCCGAAAAAATCCAAACCAGGAGTTGTCTTTGAATCTGTTAAGACTCCTGAAGTGGTTGTCCCTAAATCCAAACCTCATATTCCTTACCCATCGCGCTTAAATGAACAAAAGCTCCGTGAGAAGGCTAGTCAACAAATGGACAAATTCTTTCAAATCTTTAGAGAATTACATTTTGACATAAGTCTTGCGGATGCTATCATTCTGATGCCCAAATTTGCATCATCAATTAAACACTTGTTAAGCAACAAGGAAAAACTGATTGAAATGGCTAAAACTCCAGTAAATGAGAACTGCTCAGCGGTTATCTTGAAAAAGCTTCCGGAGAAGCTTGGAGATCCTGGAAAGTTTCTACTACCTTGTGTATTTCCGGGAATGGTTGAATGCTATGCCTTAGCTGATCTAGGTGCAAGCATCAACCTGATGCCTCATTCAGTATGGAAGAAACTTTCTCTTCCGGCTCTTACTCCTACCTGCATGACTCTTGAGCTTGCAGATCGAACCATAACTCATCCCTGCGGCATTGCCGAAGATGTATTTGTGAAAATAGGAAAGTTCCATTTTCCAGCTGACTTTGTGGTTGTTGATTTCGATGCTGATCAAAAGGTTCCTCTCATTCTTGGAAGAGGATTCCTAAAAACGGGCCATGCTCTTATTGATGTATTTAAGCATGAGATCACCTTGCGTGTGGATAAGGAAGCTGTTACCTTTAATCATGATCAGACATCGAAGTACTCCTCCAATTTTGATTCTGCTTCGGTTAACCGAATCGATGTCATTGACATTACTTCAAAGGAGTACTCTCAAGAAAATCTTGGTTATTTTCATAATTATGTGAGTGGGAATCCCACCACATCTTCTCAACATATCATAGCAGACTCTTCCCCTTCTCTCACTTCGGTTGAGGGAAGTGATCCCTTTTGGGATGAAGTCGATGCTTTTCTCGCTTTAGATAGTTCACCTCCGCATGAGGTTGATGATAACTATCTTGATCCTGAGGGGGACATTCTTTTTCTAGAAAATTTGTTAAACGAAGATTCGTCTTCCCCTCTTCCACCAAAACAACTTCATAATGAAAAAATCAAATCAGTTGAAAAAACTGATAAATTTCCTGAGATCCAGTTTAAGAACTTGCCTCCTCCATTTGCAATTCTTGAGGAGGAAGTTCTTGTCTTAATTGCTATTCAGATCTCTCTTCTTCCCTTCACCTACCCGGTGATTTCCCCTATCTTTCACTCATTCGGGAGTGAGGATATTACTTTTGACCCCGGCATTGTCCATCTAACATTGGTTTAAAATGCCGGATTTCCTGGTCTCTTACTTCCCCATAAACTTTTAAATTGCTTTTTCTCCCGGGCTGTTCAGGAACCCTTTGTTACAGTTGACCGTTCACAAGCGGTTAGCTTGCGTGATAAACCTGACTGTTCGGGAGGAATCAACTCAATTCGGGGTCGAGTCAAGCTAGCGACTCGGTTAATAAAAACAGTAGCAAAATATGGGTTTTCACCCATGTCTCACCTTAGTGTGGGGGAGATGCCCCACATGTTGTAAATATGTTCAGTCAAAAAAAAAAAAAAAAAAAAGGGGGAATTTGCATGCCTTAACGGCTTAAATGCAAATTAAATAAAAATAAAATAAATAACTATATGAAATAAAAGGCTATTAGTATTTCCCTTTCACGTTCTAAGTGTTGGTTTAACAACCGGTTCTTTGAATATTGAGGGCAATATTCAGTTCTAAGTGTGGGGGGGAATTCTTGCGAATTTGATCAAATGTACCATCTAGTACCCCCATTTTAGCCAAAATTTTAATTTTTTTTTTCTCACTTAGAACGCAATAAATGGTTATCAGTCCGCCATGTCTAACCCACATAAGGATTGGCTAATCCAGGAGCAAACGGCTCTTGGTAAAGATATATCAAATCCGTTTATGGCTTACAATTTGCCGAAAATTGTATGGTATTCGACTCACCATATCTTTATAAGTGAAGAGTTGGCTAGCCCGCAAGATTATGGCTTGTGGTAAAGGCAGTGAAAAAACCATGATTGGTAATCAGCTCACCAAAGATAATATTAATAATTTATCTAAGAGTTGGCTAGTCCAGAAGCAAACGGCTTCTGGTAAAGACAAATCAAATCCGTTTACAGCTTATGGTTTGCTCAAAATCATTTGGTTATCATTTGTACCAAAGTTCTTACTTGAACTAAAACATTTGGCTACTCCAGAAGTGATGGCTTTTGGTAAAGAGATAAAATCCATTAAAGCTTCATAAAAGATTGCTAGGGACTAGCAATAGTTTAGTGTGGGGGATTTGATATGTGTCTAAAAACACATATGTATTACCTTGTTTAAACCCACAAAACAGTCAAAAAACACTTTGAAAAGTCAAATAATACTGAAATTATCATAAAATGTGTTTTTATATGACTCAGGAACAAAAAGACTGAAAACAAGTGAAAAACGAACAAAGTTTGCTTAATTGTCACTTTCAGTCCCTGGAGTTTCACAAATTGGCAAATCTAGTCCCTGGTTATTCAAAACATTAAAAAATTCACCAAAGGTCCTTTTGAATCACAAATAAACATATATAGTCCTTTGGTGTGAAGTTTCATAAAATTACAAGTTTAGTCCCTGAACTTTGCAAAATGGACAAAAATGGTCCCTGGGATTTAAAAACTTTGAGAAAAATAAATATGGTCCTTGTGTTATTGTTTTGTGGCAGGTTTAATCCTTTGAAGATAGTTTGGAAGATGACAAATTCAGCCCCTCAAAAATCAGTAATTACAAATTTGGTCCCTATGTTTAATTCTAAATAAAATCCGGATCCAACACTACCCCATTAAATCCTAAACATTAAACCCAATACCTATCCCATTTACCCAACAAATCCAACCCAGTCACTAACCCTTTGTCCAAGCCCAAATGAAATAAGCCCAACTTGTTTGTCTGAGTTAACCACTCAGTCAAACAAGTCAAACCCGTCTTCCTTATACCACCATACCCGCCAAAACCACCCAGTCACCCCCCACCTCACCAATACCACTCACCACCTCATCCCCCCTCCTCCTACAAGTTACCTAACAATCCAAAAGCATTAATTGCTTCTCTCCCACTCCCACTAGCAAAATCAGAGATAAACATCATTTGTCCTGATTTCCCGCCAAAATTACAAGTGTACGAAGGAGATTAAATTGGAGCAATTGATTGGTGGGGATTTGTTCAGTGAAGTCGGCTAGGATTATCCCACCATAGTTTTGTATATATAGAAGCTTTTGTAGCCATTATTGGCAAGTAGTTAATTATTAGCATAATTCGTATTTTCAATTTCCAGTAGCTTTAAGTTGTAATTTCGAATTTCAATCAATCAATACAAGTAATTCTAGTGTATTTGTTGTTGTTCTTGATTATTTATCAGTAGTTACTTATAATTCCAAGTTTTCTTATTTCCCTGTGTTCTGAGAAATCAATCTTAATAAGTAGTATATAAAATAGCTTCTTAGCTGTTTTTAATAGCTTATATAAGCTTCTTATAGCTTATTGTAAGTCTATTGTAGTGTAAACATGTTCCAAATTCAAGATTTGAAGAAAGTCAAGAAAAGTCAAACTAAGGAGCAATAAGTTGTTTCTGGGTGGATAAGCTAGTTCAGGAAGCTTTTCTGGGTTATCTAGCTTGTTTCTGACAAGCTAGATTGGTCCTTGGTTCCTTGTTCTCATTTCCATGGCAAAATCAGTTGTGAGCTTTTCTTGGATTTTTCCATAATTTCCCATAGTACTGTATATCTGCTTATAAGTAGCTTATTGTTGTTGTTATTTGTTAATTGATAGTTTGTGATCATAATTGATCAATAAAATCAGTAGTCAGTAGCTTGTTTTTAACTTTTCTTAAAAACTTGAAAAAAGACAAAAATCAGCCATATTAGCATAGGATTATTAGAGTGCTTATTTTGTGTTAAAAGTTGCTATTCAGTACTCTAATAAGTTAGTTAAAATAAGTCTATTAGAAATCTTAGCTTAAAATTGTGTTTCTCTTTTGAAATCCACCACAGACACCACCATAAGGGGTGTTTGGTTTAGCAGACACACAAGCCAAAAACACTAGTTACTGTAGATTGGCCATTAAGCCAATTTTGTTCAAGCTTATTACAGTCCTTAGCAGCTAATTTGAAGTTCTAATCAGCAATATAAACAGATATAGCAACTTTGTATTGTCCTTGTGAATTTCAGTCCATTAGAAGCTCAAATAAGCCAAAATAAGCCATAGGCTTATTCAGCCATTCACCTTGGCATTTTTGTGGTCAAATTAGTTCATTAAGTAAGTCTCTCAAAGCCTAGAACCTGTGCACCCTTGTGCACACTTCTGTGCACTTCTGCACAAAACAGACACCTCAGCACACACTGATTGTGTTGATTGCTGATCTTGGCTTCAATTGGAGTCCAATTGGTGTATTTCTGATAGGGCTTTTTAGGTTTTTGCATACCCAGTAGTTCTATCTTACTTTTGCCCCCATAATTTGGAACCTCAGTAGCTTATTTATCTGCTTAAATTGCCCTGCAAGTTGGTCTCATTTCTGAGTATCTGTCTTGATTTCCATAAGCAGCCAAGTGCTTAACTTGCTCAATTCTGGTGCTTATTTGCAATTTTAAGTTATTTTGAGTTTATTTTAGCATATTAACATTGTTCTGAGCAGTTGGTTAAGTTTAGTGCTTATTTGCTTATTTTTGGGCTTATTCACAACTGCTTATTAGCCCAAATCTGCTTTTTAGGCTTAGCCAGCTTCCATTTTTATTTTTCTTATCTTTCTAATATTATTTTAGAATTATCTGTAAATTTTCATAATTTTCTGAATAGTTTTGATATTTTTAATCTTTTTAATTAGTTTTGAATAGTATTTAAATCATAATAATTAGGAAAATAATCAGAAAAATATAATTCCAATTTTCATAATTTTCTTTTGTCATTTTTAATCTTGGAAAAATATAAAAATATTTTTATACCTTAAGAAAATCAAAAATAGAAATAAAGTGATAGCTTCTATTTAATAGAATTTATCTTTTTAAATTTTAATTAAGTAATTTTCATTTTTATAATTTTCTTAGCTTTTATTTACTTAGTAATATTTTTAGAAAAAGTTTTAGATTTTTCTTTGTCCATTTAGTATTTTTTTATAAATTTAAATAGTTTAATAAGTTATTTAATAATAAATAATTAATAATAATTAGATAAAAAGTGTTAAAAATATAATTTAAGTTTTTAAATAAGTTTTAAGTTATTTTACATTTTTAGGTTTTAATTTTCTAAAATTTTAGTTTTTGTCCCATTTTAGCTTTTTCGTTGCGCGTTTTTTAAGTTAATTTATTCGCGTTTAATTTAATTGTGCATATCTGTTTTTAAATTGTTATTTAGAATTATTAAATAAAGAAAAATCCAAAAATATCTGAATCATCAATCACTTTAATCCTAGCTTTGCACAGTTTTCCATTCACACCTCGTTGGGAAACGACCCAGGTGATCACTTGCCTGGTTCACACTACACACGAGTATTCGTTCTGAGACTGTTTATATTTATATATACGTTTTCAGATGGATCAGTAACGAAATCCTCGACATCATCTGAAAAATCATGAACACTTGGAATTTTGATGTCATTGTTGTAGGTTTTACCATTTCGAAGAGATGTCACTATATTCAACTGCTCTGGACCACCTGGCTTATGCGTTGGATTAAGAGTGGGATAGCTTGGAAGCTTACCCACTTCTCGTTTGTGCACCTCTTCGGCCAATTGCCCCAGTTGTCTCTCAAGATTTACTACAAATTTAGAGAGGGACTCAAACTTTAGGTTTGCACCTTATTTGGACTTGGCCAACTCGCTTAGGATCAAGTCAAACTTTTGGTCAACATTGGATTGTTGGCCATTGCTTGAACCTCGACCGTGATTTTGGTATTGGTTTTGGTATTGATGTGGCCTTTGTTGGTATTGATGTTGGTAATTGTTAGAGTGATTGTCGTCATCCTTCCAACGGAAGTTAGGATGATTGCGCCATCTCAGATTCTAACTTTTGGAGAATGGGTCGTTTCGTGGACGGTTTCCATAGAATCCATTTACCTCCTCATTCGATGGTGTCCCCCAATTTTGACAATTATTGACTGAATGACTCGGATCACCACACATTGAGCACACGTCATGCGACACGTGCGACACATTTGAGGCACCTTTTCCTATATTTCTCAACAAAAGATCAACTTTCTTACTTAACTCGCTAATTTTAGAATTTGTGCCAGATTGGTTAGACACAAAATTGGCGGAAGATGTGTGGTTGTTGTTTCGATCCACTTAAGCTTGGGTCTTAGAACCCTTGCTCAGCTTTTCAAAAAACTCCCATTCTTCCTCCATGGGACGTGAGAAAAACGTACCCCCACTAGTTGCCATTACAAATTGTTGGTTGTGATAATCCAACCCATCATAGAAGATTTTGACAAGCTTCCATTTTGGAACATCTTGGTGAGGGCAAGTTCTTAACAACTCTTTTATTCTATTAAAATCTTCGCGAAACTGCTTGCCTGGGATTTGACGAAAGGATTTAATCTAATTCCTAACAGCAACAGTTTTACTTATAGAATAAAATTCATCAAGAAACGCGGATTACATTTCAGACCATGATTTAATACTACTTGGTTCGAGAGATGTGAACCAGGCCTTAGCTTGATCTTTAAGAGAAAAAGGAAAAAGGCGAAGTCTTACCCCATCCTTAGTGGTGTTATTAACCTGATATGTATCTGCAATGGAGAAGAACTCCCGCAGATGTGTGTATGGCTCCTTATGACCTCTAAACATGGGTAAGATCGCTATAAGGTTCGGCTGGATCTTGAAGTTGCTCACAGCCCCATTAGCCGCAGGCGGATAGACAATCAGAGAGGGATCCTCGAAGTTCCCTGGTCTGTAGTAGGAATCCACACCCCGTGGTGGGGATTCTGCACCGGCGGCATCGTCGTCACTAGGCATTTCCGTGAAAAGCTCTTCTAAACCTGCAAAATCAAGGTTAGTAGAAAACTGTCTAACTGCTTTCCTCCTCAACCTTGCACTTCTCTCTACCTCGGGATCATAAGCTAACGGTGATGTACGTCCCAATTTACGCGTGCGCATACACTAACCTGCACACTCACAACCACAAAACAAACAAACAAACAAAACAAGAGAAAAAGAAAATCTTTTTGTATTTTTTTGATTTTTAAAGCTAGTAACAAAAACTTAAACCAAAAGCGCACTCACTCCCCGGCAGCGGCGCCAAAATTTGACCGATGTCGTTGTACCGATAAAAAATAAACCTAATTACCTTATAGTAGATAGGGCAAGTGGGTACCGTATCTACGAGGAGTATGTGGTTTTAATTTAAGTTTTGGGGTGATCACTGATCAATAAAAGTTTTGGTTTGTTTAATACTTAATAATAAAACTACTAATTAACTAGAAAGCAAATAAGCAATAAAAAATAAATAAACAAATAAAAATTAAATAAGCAAATAAAAGTAAGAGTTGTAAACAATTGAGTGAAAAGCAATTCCTCCCGGCTCCGGATATATTGATATGACTAAGTTACGGATTGTTACTAATGTTTGCCTTCAAACCACATAGACATAGTTTATATTAATTGAAAATGACAATTTTTGGCACAAGTTATGTTCATCACATGAATCGTCTTAATCCCTAAATTAGTTAGACTCGGCACGATTCATTGACTAGCAATAACATGTCTTATAATAATCATATCAATTAATTTAATAATTACTCAAATGAACAATTATGGGTACAAATTATGTTTACCACACAACCGTCTTAACCCCTATACTAATTAGGCTCGGCACAATCGTTGACTCACAATAATTCACCAAATAATTATATTAAAACATTAAAATCAAGGATAAGCATTAAAATCATATGAATTAATGTTTGACAAACAAAATAAAATCCGTAAACATGATCAAACCAAATATATCCTTTACAGGGAGAGATTACAAAAAGATTAGCCGCACATCAACGTTGTAGACATCATCTCCGTCGAATTGTATATTAATACAAATGGGTTGCTGCTTTCTACTTCTTTTGTGTCCACCCAATATATAAAATGACGGCTGAATATCATAAAAGTGGGATGATGGGGCCGACTGCTTATCTTTGTTTTTCTCCCATTGTTTTAAGCAAAAATTACTGTGCTACCCATTTAGAAGGGTATCTATCTTGCAGTGCCCAAACTTTTTCCAATATTCACAAATGGACATAGATCTCGTGTAGAAATTGACCCGGGGTTACACGTGATTACGTGGCACATTTTTAGTGGTTGAAAAAAAAAAAACAATCTCGCGTAAGATTTGACCCGTGGTTACACGGGATTGCAAGAAAACCACTTATATTCATTTAAAATTGATCTCGTGTAGAATTCGACCCATGGTTACACGAGATTGGGTCAAAAGTTGCCCTAATATTCGATAAAACATTTTCAAATAATATGTCATATTTTTAATATTTGAAAAAAAATTTTAAAACAAGCCCTAATTTAGTTTATATTTTGTTCAAAATTTGACCTAATATTCGATTTTTTTTTAATATAATATGTCGGTAGGTATTTTTAATATTTGAAAAAAAATATTAAAACAAGCCCTAATTTATGAAGACCTAATTTGGTTTATATTTTGTTGTAAGTCTAAAGCAAACATGAAACTTAGATATGGTGCAAAAGCATGTATTAACAAAAATGTATGCTTTAAAATGAGGTTACTACTAATAAAGAGGATTAATATACCACAAAACTTTTATTCAACTACAAAGAAAAAAAGACGAAGTTAACGTAAATAAACATTACATAGACAATATTAAACCTAAACGTAGGTAATAAATATGTAAAGGTTTAGCCAATAAAAACGGTATCTTTGTCGAAAACCTCAACAATGTTCCTTAAAGTAATGTTAAGACCAATGGTAAACATAAAATATATACAACTTCAACAATGATCTTAGTTAACCATAGCCACACATACTAGTATCCTCACAGCGACATTCGTAAAACATCTTGGCCATGATATACCTAACATTTTGGAAAAAGCCTACCACATCATGAGCATCCCATTGTGGTGGAAACCTATTTGTAACAAACTGATGTATGAGCCAACAAGTGATGACTCCACAATCTTGAAAATTTTGTTGTTGTGGGATCCGATAACTCTTGGCATTGTAGTAAAATTCAAAATTGTAGTGTCGCCGTTGTGTTCTTCTGAAATGTCCCAGCTCTTCTCGTACATATTTCCTTAGATCTTCACAACGATCACTACTATGCATGGAGTCGAGAACTAACAAAGTGGATCTCCTTAGGTCAATAATTAGAGTTACCCAATGATTCCCTCCAGCATTCATCGGCATCAACACCTACATCGAAAATTTATATAAATATACACAATTAAATAAATTAGTAGTGAGTAGTTTTATACTGTAACACCCCCAGAAATCGGGTCCAGCGGAAGCATACATGTCGCTGGGGTGCTACTCAATTGGTATCACAACACAAGTACAAAGAACTGTTTTTACCTCAATCATTTAGAATGAAATTCATTAGCAAAAGTGTTAAATTTACATTGTTAAAAGTAGTGCAGAAATAGGCCCTTAAAACAAGTAAAACGGTCCCCAAATGAATATCAGAGTCTTCTATGACCATGCCATGCCCTGCCAAGAGCCTCCAATAGTGTACTATTGCTTTATACCTGAAAATACATGTTAAAGTGTCAACACGAGGTTGGTGAGTTCATAGAGTTTAGTGTAAAATGTAAAGCATTTGAAAATGATTTCCCAGCAAAGGCATTGTAAATCCACTCAGTCCCAAGTCCCGCCCATACAAGACTTGCAACCTGTATGTTTACAATCCACTGCCCAATAAGATTTGGTTTGAGTGAACAAAAGTAATATATGGACCAAGATTCAAAGATAAGTGTGACAATGTCGCTATATAAAGATAAGTGTGAAAATGTCGCCATGTAAAGATAAGTGTGGAAATGTCGCCATCTAATCAATGCTGACAATGTCGCCATATAAACAATTCTGACAATGTCGCCATATAAACAATTCTGACAATGTCGCCATATAAAATAAATCTGACAATGTCGCCATATAATCAATTAATAATGTTTAAAAGGACAAGTCACATTACAAGTAAAACAAGCATGGTTTTTAATTGTAAAACGAACAGTGAGTTTAAATGTAAAACGAGCATAAAGTTTAAATATAAACGAGCATGTATTCTCCCCCAAAACAGTTACTAAACAAGTAAAAGTAGGGGCCATGAACTCACCTGATGCGATAGCAACAATGATAATAACGAATATGCTGAAATGAGGCTCGGTCTCTAACCGCGACCTAATATGAGGATATGACCTAATGTAAGCAAATGAAATGATGCTACACATACAAATACGTATGTTATCGATACCACTCGTTAATTTTGAAAAATAACATTTATCGACGAAAAATACATTTTTGACGTCTCGTTAAGTTATAAACTACTTTTCGTGTAAATATGTTGAAACAATTCTCCACGATCCTCGTTTGGTGGTCTATCGGCGAATATAGTGTTTTCGTCGTAAAAATAGCATTTTTCATTAATTGAAAATATGCCTAATTGGCCTCGCAAAACTAGTCGCGAAATAGTGTACGTTAAGAGTTAGAAAATAGGCTCGACGTTTTTGAAAACCTTGCAACAATGTCTTGAAGTTATATCATTTAACTTTTGACCACACGGGTCTCGATTATTGAGAAAAATGGCTCTCAACATGGTGTATTGCAAAAACTGTTTTTCTATACTTAGAAACATTTGTGTTTAAAGCTGATGGAATTTTAGTGAAATCGTCGGACTTTAAACGCGTATATCTTTGTCGTTAGGAGCTCGTTTTCCACGTTCTTTATATCCACGGCTTCGTATTAACATGAACTAACATAACTTCAGTAGTTCGGGTCGTCTAGATCACGTCTAACACCTCGTTTTGTCCGTTGAAATTCGGCAAACAGCACGCAATTTTTCAGAAATTTAGTTTTCGTCGTCTAACTTTGAAAAATCATAACTTTCTCGTCGTAAGTCGGTTTTTACTCATTCAAGTGGCCACGGTTTCGTTTTTGAAAGTATTTTATGAATATTTAAGCCAAAATATCCCCTGAGTTACTGAGATTTCCAGATTTCACGTTTTTGGACAGTAGCTTTTCTATTGTTTGTAAAAATCACTTTTATGGTTCAAGACTTGTTCAAAACTTAATCAAACCACTTCCAATCAACACCACAACTAATCTAATCCTACCATACACCTTCTTAGGGTGTCATAGGGTCCTAAACATCACCAACATTGGTGGATCTCATGAGATTACACTAAAAACCTTTAGATCCATGTTTAAAATAAAAGATTAAGCATTGAGTGGTATGTAACATATATATGTTTGCATAATTAGTTGCTAGAACAACAAAATACATCAAATGAAAGTATGAAAGGTTGAAAAATCATATGAACTACTTACTTGAAGGTTTGAGGTGGTTTGGAGAGAAATGAGTAAGTAACCTAGGGATTTTTATTTCCAAATCCTAACTAGGAGTGTAAATGAGACTAGATGATAACTTGTTCTTGAAAAATTTATGAACTCTTGTGTGTTCTTGTTCTTGGCCGATCAATATGGATAGGAAAAGGAGAGAAAACTTTGATGTTTTGCTAGTTGATTTGTAGTGAATGAGTGTTATAGGAATTAAATAAAAAACATGAAGTCTTTAAGCATTAATTTTAGTCCAAGTGAATCAAGTGCATATGGGAAGTTTAGGGGCTGGGGGGGGGGGGGGGGCGGCATTATGGAAGAAAAAGAAGAAAATTGTGACTAATTAATGAAGTTGTCTCCCCATTTTAACATGTGTTAGTTAGTTTAAGTGTGCATTAGGTGTTATCGGGTACCGAGTTAACTAGAAATAAATCTTGACGAGATAAAATAAAATAGGACGAAGTTGTAAAATTGTAAAAATCATATTCCATCCAAGAATCGGGTGTTAGAATAATTATCGGGTTGAAATTTCGCAAACCAACGGGGTTATATGCTTTTAACGGAAAATATAGCAATTGATTTCAAAACCCCGGGTAAATTAATAATATAATTTTTATATTATTATAATGAGTATGAAAATATGTTATGATCACTGTCGGGAGTGTCGGGTGTAATGTTAGTAGTAATGACTGAGTGGTAACGTTTAATAAATAATGAACATACGTTAATGAAAATCACACAAACCCGTGCATGACCTATTATGATAATGATGTTACGGATGATATGTAGACTATTCTAGTCTATATGATGTGTCCTTACTGATGATGCATGAATACGCAGCTAAACCATACTGGTTACGCGCATTTGAATACCTGTAAACCTAGTTTACGTAATGATGAATGATAATCATGAATAGTGATTTCCCTCCGGGAATGAATAGTATTTCGTGAATAGTAAAATTTATGAAAACTTCTCAAAGTCTCAAACTGACTTTAAAAATGATGAATAGTAAATGATGAATAGTAACCCGTGAATAGTAAATTCCCGAGATGAATAGTAAAATTTTGAAGATTGAAAAAGGACCTGAAATTACGAGTTGTGACATATACATAGCTAATATACGTTGAAAGACATTTACTTACCCAGGTGACATCATCCCATGACGGGTACGTATGCGTGCTTCCATCCAATGTTCCCCTAATCGAAGGGGCTATCGAAAGCATGGGTACACGACCTTTGTCGGTGGCGTAAGTCGATGCTGTCCATGACTTCGAAAGAGTCCATTGCGCTTGAGGTGGCCTATGTCTTATTAGTATCTCCACCCAACAATTCATTTTCTGATTTATAAGATTATATTGAATCATTTTACGTTCTTGAAACTAAAATAATCTAAACCTTTAAAAATATGTAACAATAAACTTACATCGTCAGACAACCAACCAATTTTATCGGCTGGTCCTGGATCAGTACCATTCTTGTATAAACCCGGAAGTAGTTCTTGAAAGAAGTTAAGTTCTGCTAGCCAACCCTTTGGATGGCAGTCAAGGTATATCGCAGTTGGGTTTATAAGGAACTGGTCAAGTGTAAAATATGTCTCACGCTCTACCTGAAAACAACAAATAAAATACAATATCATTACAACTATGTTAATTAGAACCTTCATGCTAATAAATTTAAAACATCTTTTAGTGTTACCTTATTGGGGTCAACATTATCAACTACTAAAGGTGCCGTATGACCAGAACCAACATAGGTAACATCATCCTCCTCTGCATCCTCATCAGCCGCTTCTTCTCCTAAGTTAAACGGTGGAATGTTCGAGGTACTCTTATTCCGTTTACTCTTACCCGCACATTTCTTAGGGAGGATAGTGGTAGGTCCCTGTTGGGTATAAGGATACTGCTGATATTTACTCGGGTGACAATCCCTCCTCGGTCGCTCCATCACATCCTTAAAAAAGAATAAACAATAAAAAATTTAACATCAATATGATTACTAGTACACAATAATAATCGTTATTTATTTTAGATAATGAATATGTTACCCGGTTCTCAACACCAACGTCAGGGGCGTGAGATGGACCTGCCTGGTCATAAATAGGTGTGTCAAACGCGCGGAACCCAATTGGCGTACGGGTAGCGGTATGTTCGTTGGAGGGAAACCATGATGGATATGTAGACGTCACCGCCGGTGTAGGTAGAGGAAGACCTTCAAAGAAAGACTGGTTCGGTGGCGCAACAAATGGACGGCCGGGCCGTTGTAATCCCTAATTATAAAATTATAACGTATAGTGAGTAACCAACAAATGTAAATATTAGAAACATAAAAGCACGTAAATATACCTGCGTGTTTTGAATAACACTAAAGTCACTAAAACCAACATTTTCACCACCAACAAAGCTTGATTCTCTATGCGGTTGTGGTTTCTTACCAAATCGGAATTGCTGCATTAAATTTTTTAATCAAACGATTAACAAGTATTACTTAATGTTTATACAAAACCTCAATAAGTTTACGTAAACTATTTACCCCATATTCCTCGTGTATTTGTTTGAGCTGCAAGTCATGTTCCCGTAACTTCGCTTCATATTCATTCATCTTCTGTCTAAATACGGGGGGAATATCATCGTGCATAGATCGGTTTACCGGCGGCTGTATCACTAGAGGGGGGGGGGGGGCGGATTATCATTAAAAAACGCTCTACTTTGAACCCACCACTCGGTATCTTGCTCAAACTCATCCAGTGTAAGCCTCGGAAAATGTCGATTTACCTTTTAAAAAAATGTACAATATATACAACATTAAAAAAACCAAACAAAATATTATAATCATATCGTAATAAATTTAGTGCATATCTCAAACTCACACGCAATTGGTCATCCAGAAACGTGTCTAGGCGATCCCTAAAGACCATGTTTCTAAAACCCCAGGCAATTGATCGGGGATACAACTGTTGACGATAAAAAAATAAAGGGGCTGCACCATGCGGGAACGTCTCCAATATCCACGTCTACAAAAAAGGTAATTATTTTTAAAAAATGTTAACGGTATACATATACATGAACTTTAGAAATTAATATATGACATACCTT
>CP139506.1:172236988-172478542 GCA_021014915.2 Artemisia tridentata subsp. tridentata | reverse complement strand
TTCTTTTTGTTTTTTAAAATTTCTTAGTTATAAGTCCTTATCATTTTGAAAATTGGCACAGATAAGTTGGCCAGCTTATTTAGCTTTTCCCATTTTTTTTATATTTTTAGAATTAGCTTATTAAAGCTTTTCGTGGCTTGATTAGGCCACATTTTTCCCTGCACCCTGAAAAATCAGTGGACTTATTGTTTTATTAAAGAAAAATTTCAGTGCTTTTTTGCTTGAAATTGTGGCTTATTTTATTTAAGTCGTTTTAGCTTATTATTCCCTATCTAGCTTATTTCATATATGCTTTAGCTTAATTAGTCGTTTATCAGCTTTTTCCCTTCAAGCCTTAGATTATTTCCTTTTTACCCTTATTGATAGCCCCAATTAGGAGCTTTTTTTTTGGAGCTTATTTTATCCTTTGAAAAAAAAATTGTAGTTATTGAAAATCCCTTATTTCATGTGCTTTTTAAGGGTTCTTAAAAAAAAAAAAAATATAGTTACCCAAAAAAGTCCATTGCTGGGATTCGAACCCGGGCCACCCAGCCCCACCACACATACACCTTCCCCACTCTCCCCTTTGGGGGGATTTTTCCATTCACTTCTTACAACTTTTTATTTTTTTACCCAATTTTCCATTTTGCTTAATCCGAACCATTTTGTTTAAACCCCACTTATTTAAATAACTGGGACCTTTTTACTATTTTTCATATTTTTCGGGTTCATTTTAAAATTTAAATTTTCCCTTTAAAAAATTTTCAGATTTTTCTTTTTTCCCCATTTATTTTTTTAATAAATTTAAATTTTTATTAATTCATTTTTTAAATTTCAAAAAATTAAAATAAAAAAAAAAAAATATAATTCTTTTTTCTAAAATTTTCTTTTATTAAATAGGATTTGGGAAAAAATTAAATTTTGGCATCCCTAAGATTAGTATTTTTATAGATTTGACGTTTTAAAGGGTCGGAATTTACCGGTTTTTGAAATTTGTTATTAGTTTTTTTTTTGCGTTTTTGGCCCCTTTAAACACTTTAAAATTAGCATTTGCCTTAGTTAATTAGTTGTTTCTAAATTTATATTTCATATTTTTAGTATAAAAACCAAATATCTCACTCTTATCTCACATTCACAACACAAATCACGATCCCAAAATCACCCAAAAACCATTCAATCTTCATCGGGGTAACGACTCGGGTTTTACATATTTCCTTTTTTAATTCCTTGGAAGTAAATCCCATACTATAATTGGGGTAAATCAAAAATCTTTTTATAAATTTCTTTTCTATTAAACTAAACTCTATGAACTCCCAACCGTTGGGTTACACTTTTTTTTGCATGTTTATCTCAGGTTATAAGGGGATAGTGGATGCATAAAATTTTAGAGTCAAATTTTCATACTTGAAAAACTTATATCTTTATCTTTACCATTTTGATCATCTTTTGAAAACTTTTATGTAACTTTACTTTGGAACCTTTGTATTAACTCTGATTTTAATAATTCGAATGGAAACATTTTAAAACGTCTCATTTAGAGGTCATTTTCTATACTTTAATCTGTATTATGAAGTAATACCCCCTTGACACTACTGTTCTGCTGCGGTAATTTGGGGGTGTTACACACATGAAACACTGAGTAATCCTCACGAACTGCTCCGTTCAAATCAGTAAGGATAAACATCAGCTTAAACCTTATCATCTTTCCATATTCAAATGCACATACTTGAAAGAAATTTCCCTACTCACCAATTGCATTAACATGATTGACCCGTTCTGGGTTTTCCCTATGAAAATCCATCCGGATTTTCATTATTTATTCAACTGCATCATGCTTAAATAGACCTTTTTTGAAAATATGCAGTGGATGTTCGTTCAGAAATTCAGCTGGTATTGCCTGTCGCTAAACGATATCAACATGATCTCAACCATCATTCAACTAAAACCTCAATATAAATAACCATAATACAAAACTGATACTTACAAGTCTTGAAAAGGCAAGAATCTCAGAAGACCTTTTGTAGAACACATCAGTCCTTTCACCCAAATGCTCCTGATAACCAGCCCATTGACAGATGTGTTGGATACACTTATCGGCTGTTTCAAAAAAAATTAATTATAAACAGATCTTTTTATACAGAATATACTATACGAATAAGGCAAACAATTCAATATCACTTTCATATTGCTGCACAACAAACAAAATATATGGTAACAACAACATATCTAACCTTCATCTTCAGGATCTAGCATTTGTTGGTGTAATACAAGCTGAGCCACACCCAAAAACAGAACATCTGTCTTTGCACTTCCATCAACAATAATAGCGATGGTAGCTTCCAAGCCTATCCCAGCCAAAAAATTGACAGGAAAATCCTGAAACCAACAATATAATCATCAATAATACCTGATTTTTAATTTCACACATTCCAAAACAAACATATATAAAGTTATGCTTTTCTTAAATTTTTATTACAAATAATACATGAGGAACATGAGGGTATGGCAACCTGTAGCTCTGAAACCTTAAATGACACCCCATTACACCAACATATCCACCAACTTCAATCCCGTTAGAGTCGTAACCAGTTACGTAAAATGAATCATCTCCTTCCTGGACAAAGTGTAGCATGTGAACATCTCTATACATGTTTTCATTAACAAACTCCACCCATTTATTACCCTTAATCTTAATAGGTCCTCCTAATGGGGCAATTATCGTAATTTTTTTCCGTTGCCTTTCAATTCCAGTTAAATACAAATGCCTATTCCCATTAAACGCATTGTCATAGAAAACTTGAGGTAGTACAAGGAACTCAGGATACGTGTTTCTGTTTGGACGCACCACAAATTCAATTGGCATAATTTCCTAAAACAACGTACAACAATTAAAAACACTTTAACTCCTTACTTAATTTACAATCCGAAAAACAATGTATAATAAATAAGATTCCTAAATAATAACCAAAATCAAACTTTCAATTTTTAATTAAAACACTTTTAGAGGTCGCAAGGGTATTTGCATTAGTAATTCATAAGCAGCTTAAAATCTATATGTCCGTTTTAGCTAATCTTTATATGATGTGTCCCGTTAGAGATAAAAAAACAATCCACTTTGCATTAGACAACATAAATGGGTCAAGAGCCTTTATAATTACTACCTAAAAAAAACAACCATCTACCATTACCTAACGCATTCATAACATTTCGAGTGACCAAAATAGGGAAAACATACATTTCCTTAAGAACTTAACAAGATCCTATGAAATCTATACTCATCTAACACATACATTTGTTTAAAAGTACTAAAATCAATTTAGAATAACCTATTTAAGAAATAACTTATATGTATTTCACAACCCACATATTACAGATCAAATAGGAATCACATATTACATGTTTCCTTAAACACATTTAATCAAGGAGTCCTAACATCAATCAAAATATAACCACTTCTATTATTCAAATCAACATACATCTACATGTGACATAAAACATCTAAACTATTCTCTTCAACGCACCTATTACTCCTAAAACCCATGTTTTGTTATGATCAGAGGATACAATATTACTTATAACTTCTTTAACTTTAAAAAAACACTACACATGCATTTTGAATCTGCTATTGGATGGTAACCGAAACGTTATTCATCATTTTATTTGTTCTAACAAAGGCTAAAGTACAGATGACTTACATGCATTTGCAATCGGTATAGTACTTACAAAGTTAAAACAAAAATTAATATATATATATATATATATATATATATATATATATATATATATATATATATATATTATATTCATGGAATTACCTGTTTACCAAGAGTGTTGGAGAATATATGTTACACACAAATTATGTGAAGATAATGATATACACTATGTACATTAATAGGTATTGTATTTTCACAATAACCAACACACAAGTTGGAAATGCAATGATTATGTGTATTACTACAAGTAAAATAGATTTTGGGTATCATGTGTAACAAATATTTATTAACTTTTTTTTAACAAAATATCCAAATTGACTATCTAATGTGTATATCGTTTTTACATTCTATAACAAAATTTGTTAACCTTTTTTTTACCATTCATTTGTACACTCAACTTATTTCATATAAGCAACCTAAAAATAATTTGTATTCCAGAAAAAAAAAAAAAAAAAAAAAAGCAATATGTTAGACATCTAATTATTTTGCGTATAATATATGGTTATTTTGTTGATAGGTTTTTACTTTCATATTCAAGAAACAAGTTATGAATTAAATTGCACCCTCACACACTATAATTTATAAGGATCTTACTTATTTATATGCAATGATCATAAAAGTGTGGGCTTCATGTGTGTTTTATAAAATACACAATAAAAGTGACAAAAACCTAAAACAAAACATTGTACAACATTATTGAGTTTATAAACTTGATGTAAATAACTACATGATGTCCCACATAGATGAAATAGTAAAGTTGAAGCTACTTTATAAAACGTGATGTGCATGAGAGGTACGTGTTGAGCTTAGTATGAAGTTCTATTATATCTTGGGCCGTTATTTGTAATTATACATTTAGCGGCTCAAATTATAATGGAAACTTATATGAATGCTTAACTTTTTATTTTTAAATAACAATACTGTAAAAAACATATAAAAAAATATACAAATGGAACTTCAATAGAAAATACCTAATAGGGTGCAAGTTTCCTTATGTAGCCGATAATCATTTACAAACTACTAACACGCTATAAACATTCAAACTAAAAACTCTTTAATTGTTGGGCTATAAGAGATATCATGTTATTAATATTGCGCTACTAACAAATCCAATATGTTAATTGTTAACATAAGTTAACATGGTTAACATTATTGAGTTTATAAGCTTGATGTAAATAAATACATGATGTCCCATATAGATGAAATAGTAAAATTGAAGCTACTTTATAAAACGTGATATTAATGAGAGGTACGTTTTGGGCTTAGAATGAAGTTCTATGATATCTTGGGCAGTTATATGTTATTATACCTCTAGCTGCACAAGTTATCATGGAAATTCATACGAATGCTCAATTTAAAAAAAATAATAATAATGTAAAAAAAAAAAAGGTCCAAACAAGTCAACCACAAGTCGGTTTGTGACTTTGGGTTAACAATAAAACATGCAAACCAACTCTCCCTATATCCCATCCCATCATAATTATTCGACTGAATCTCTTCCTCCATTAAGCTTCTATCAAATCTTAGAAAATCAACAACTCTTTCAAAAATCTTGAGGTAATCACGACATTTAATTTTATAACAATCTATAAATCTGATCATGAGCTAACAACTCACCCATTACCAGTGCAACATCTTTTTCAATTTATATACTGGGTTTGTTAGTATTATGTGTAACACCCCCTAATTTATTTTGTGGCAGCGGAAAAGTAATTAGGGTGTTACGGTGAGGATCGAAGTCATGATTACGGAAAACGACTCGAAAGAGGCGTTTTGAAGGTTATATGTCATTCAAAATAATAATTTTTGACACAAAGGTGAAATATTTGATTTGAAAATCCCTTGAAAAGGTGTGATAATCTGGAAAGAATGACATATTTGATTTTACACGACGTAATTTATCAGAGTATGTAAAATGCCCGCTCCGTGTCTTGTCATGCTCCGTTAATTACCTGAGATACACATGCTTAAAAGTGTCAACACAAAGGTTGGTGAGTTCGTAGAGTTTAATGGGAAAACAATTTATTTCAATAAATTCTAGAGTATACAGTGATAGTTGAAATAAGTATGAGTACGAGTAATAAATCGGTTTTTCCAACAATTTTGGATGTGAAATGTCTTTTGAAAGAAATGTTAATAATATTGTAATAAGTAATGAGTTTCTTTATTAGAGTCACAACTAAGTCACATATGATAACAGTTAAGTTCCAAGTACAAGATCCATAATCCTAACACATAGTGAAAACAATAGTATAGTGTCTGAAATCTATTAGTGTGGAGTGGTGGTTTACTAAATACAGCTGTATATTACTAATATATATATATGAAGACATATATATTCATAAAGTTATATTGCCCTAAGCCTCATGACACGCAAAACGTTAACAAAGTACCATAAAACGGCGGAGTCTACATCAGGTTACTGATGGGTTTGGCCCTCGAGTAATAGGTGGTTTGCCAATTCCTATTTTTCTCAAATACAGTGCATCACGACTAAATATGACTAACCAAAAAGGCATTCCGTCCAAGTATTTAGTGGGATAGGTCGTCAGCCTCTAACAGGTTTCGAAGCTGTTCACTATATTCGCGCTCACCGCAGTGATTAATGGCTCATGATAGAGGGACTTTTTGGCAATACAGTAAACTTAGGCAATATGTGTTTCAGGGGTTCATAGAATATGCGTACATTAATCATGGCAACTATTTCCAATTAGTATATGGAAATAACATATAACAGTAAGAGTACATTCATAGTGTTACGTGAATGTGTGTGATGAAAATCAGTGTCATGTTACAACAAGCAGTTTGAAAGTGCTATCATGTGAGTAAGTTAAGCAAGCAATTTGTAAGTAAAACGAGCATATATCTCTCCCAACCAGTAAATCAAAACATATAAGTAGGAGTTATAATTCTGAGTAAATCATGTGAGTTTTTCAGAGTATGAAAGTAAACTTAAAACAGTTGAGCATGTATCACCCCCAAAAGTATAAAGCTTGTAAACAATTTAAAATGGGGTTACGACTCACGGTAAAACGTGAAGGTTTCTAGAGTATTTGTACTAATGAAATATATTTTGAAGCATGTATCTCCCCCAAAGAGTTATTAAAACTAGCATTAAAAATGTAGGGGCTACGACTCACCTCGAGTGGTATTGGGGAGGTGATGAGTAAGTTCAGGTGAGACTATGGTAACGGCTTCAGAACAGAACCTGGTAAATAGGAAAGTCTGAGAATCTGTCCGAACGATTAACCTAGTGTGAAATGAGAGATCGATAACGATCTGATTGGTGATGTGAGTTTGATATGCTTAAAATGTTTAAAGTTCAAAAATAATATTTCGTATAATATTATCCTGATTCTTATGTCAATTGATCCAAAATATTATCTCTTCGAAAATAATGAAATAATGCATAAAGTTAAGTCGTTAAACTTCTAGTTATAATAAATAACAAAAATTAAATAATACGTAACTAAAATGTATGAAAACGCATATGACGTGATGGGGTGACGAAAAATGGAAGAATGAAATAAGAATGTCAAGTATGTACAGTAGGTCCTTATTCTTTTCCAGATTTTATACTTTTTACCCCAACTGCGTTTGCGTCACACCGTTAGTCCTTCGTTAATTCCAAAGTCCATAAATAGTCCATAACTTGTCCAAATATACAAATAAGGTTTGGAATTCAATAATATGTCAAATTATACCCTATATGTTCTGTTTTCACAGCCTCAGTCCATATATTTCTCGGATTGGCAGTTTTAGTCCATTAACGTGAAAACGCGTTACATGTTTAGTCCTTTTTGCATAAAAATGACGGGAAAAATATTCTAAAAATTTCTATAACTTAATTAAGTTCATTACAACTTATTTCAATTGATTTTTCCAGAAAATAGCTTATGTCTGTGTTAATGGGCTAATTAACAATATGTAATATGTCCATTTAGAATTTTAGAGGCGAGGGCATGTAAACTCTTTTGGGTCTGGACTTGGGCTGTTTTTATGATTCTAAAAATATTTCGCATGCGTCCAGTGGGCTGGTCTAACGACATTTCTTGTTGGGCTTTTGTTTAGTCCAATACCGAAAATTATAAATTTTCTGAAATTCAAGTTCTAGTTATATATAGCGAGTGACAAACAAAATGATTTTATTTGAGCGTGTTTAGGAGCTTATGAGGTCGATGTTAAGACACGAAAGATGTAGTTTTCCAGGTGTATTATCGAGATGAGCAAAAATATAGGTATGTTATTAATTCGAAATCATAATTAAATGGTGTGTTTATAGGCTGATCAGACGAGTCTTGCACATACCAACACTCGGTTTATTTTTAACAGGTTTTGATCCGGTTTGACTGTTAAGGATTTAAGGTTCGAATTGGTTTCTACCGAGCATGTATATGATATATAGTGATGTTAGCGTATTGTCTATCCTACCGTGATATGATGCAATGATAAATACGTCGAATACGAACATAGATACGTATGTAACATAAAGAAAATGCATATGGTTCGAATATGACGTATATGCGATGCATGAGCATGAACCCACGTATGAAATGAATCCAAGATGGTAGGGAATGACTTACAACACCTCTTTGGGTGGGTAGTGGCCGCGTATGGAGGAGCTAGACACAAGGATGATTCACAGTTTGCAAAACTTGATACGTATGTTTATATATTAGTAACCCACATTTTCGAACAAGCTTCCTACAAGGCGATGAGAGCTTTTGAACTTCTTTGTGGGTTCTTTGATTATCAAGATGAGTCTAGAATGGTAGCACGAAGTTGAGGATGGGAGGGGTGAAAGAGAGGTGGGTTATACGTATAATATATATATAGCTCCACATTTTCGAATGAGCTTCCAATGAGGGGAGGGGGGTGAGAGTTTCTAGTCGTTTAGGGAGTTCTAAATGATGATAGGGAATGAGAAATATGTAGAGGAGGTGAGGGTGAGAGGTGGTGAAGATATAAGCGTGTATACGTATATATAATATTTTAATTATATATATTATTATATAATATATATATATATATATATATATATATATATATATATTATATATATATATATATATAAAACGTGTATATATTTTGTATGGATATCAAAAGAAATCTTTCAAGGATATCTTGGAAGAGATCTTGTGGTCTGTAGGTAGATTTTACTGACATAAATGATTTACTAACATGTGTGAGTGAGGAAGTGAGAAAAATGTCGACATCCTTGTACTATGTATTCGAATTTGGTTTTGTGTATACACGGTTTGAAGATTTTGTGAAATCTTGGCATGTTTGATGTTAAACATCCTCAACAACTCAATAATGATCAAGTTAAATCTTTGGAACGTGATTAAAAAAAGTTTGTTTCAAAATGGTTTGTTTTGTGAAAAATGTATATGTCGAGTTGGGGTTTAAGGGCCAAAAGCTTTGGTCTTTAATTATGTATCAAACATTTATATCACGAGCTAATATTTGACATACCAATTCTTTGGTGGGTAGACAATTAGAAGGCATAATAATAGGGACATGTCGCTTTTAAACTTTTAAAGAAAATGAGAGCGTTTGCATGGTACATAGTCGACTGAAAAATAATAATAAAAGGGAGTTGGACCTGAGATGGGCTGAGGAATAGTGACAGAGGAAAGAAAGTGTGGGTTGTGGTTTAACTTGGCCCGATTAGTGATTAAATGTGAGCTTAAGTGTGTAATTAATTGTGTGGTTAGTTTTCGTAATACGTATTGACCTTATCCCGTTATTTGGTAATTATTGTGATGATGTTTTAAATGTTAAAATATATAATAAAAGAAAAGTTCAAAATTTTCAGTAAGAATGGTAATTAAAAGTAATGACGGAGATTAATATATAATTAAACGTCGTTAATTATAGGAATTTTTGCAGTTTGTTACAGTATCCACCCCTAAATTTTGAACTTCGTCCCGAAGTTCAGTCCGTGATAGATATTGAAAAATGTGATGTTCAGGGGTGAGGGGTTATGGAAAAATGTTGTCGAGAGATTCCCATTCGAAAATTGAGGGAACGAGATCTAGTTAGGTTTATTCATACTAGATGAAATAAATTCAAATGTTTGGTCAACTAATGTATCTAAGGGCTGTGAATAGTGAAAATAACGGTCAGGAATAGTGACAATTTAACGGCTAGTGAACAGTGAATCTCAACGATCGGGAATAGTAATTTCCAATGGCCGTGAATAGTGTTCCAACGGCTAGATTTAGCCTATAAATACTCCACTTAATTTCCAATCTTTCCCAAACACATATCTCTCATTCCATATCTCAAAAATACCGCACCTCATCACTATGCTAGCGATCGTGTACGTCGTTCTCGCGGTGATTTATTCGGCGTACGTTCCTGCTGAAGATTACGCATTCATGGTTTGGATTCTAGCGGTTCTTATGCCTATCGTGATTCTTCCTATCGGCGTGGACAAACTATGGGGGTAATAGTCTCGCGCTAGGATTGTCGAAATATGTTCTCGTTCGTCCTTATGTTTTAGATCTAGTCTTGTTATCATGGTTTAATGGTTTGTTTTGTATTTATCGCACAGAATAATGAATGTGATACATCCGGTGGTGGCTCTCGCTATCGCGGTGTTGGTGGGAATTTTCGTCGTTATGGCGGGTCAATCCCTTGAAGATTCTATGCCTTGTATTGTAATCATTGTAACACTAGTACTTCCGATGTTAATTATCTCACTATGTATTAATTTCCGTGGTTTTTATTAAAATTTAGGTTATTCGTGTTCTCCATATATTTTTGTGAATTTCTTAGAGTTTCTATGTTCGTACTTTTCTCGGTTTCCTATAATAAAGGTGGTGGGAAATAAGCGTAGATGTTTATTGGGGTTTGTCAAAAGTGATGTTTATGAACAATTTATTTTGTCTCAAGATTTTGCTTTTGAATGAAAATTGTTATTAAAGACTCCGAAAAGATAACTGTTCCATTTATAACATGATTCTTCCTAAATTAGACATAGGTTGCTAGGCTATGTATAATTGAGGACCAAATGATGTGATGCTTGGCTCAGTCACACTGGTATTTATGCTTTTTAAAAGTTTTAGATGGTATTCAACGTGTGGTTTTTTTAAAATGACAACGTAATTACCTTTCAAAAGAAAGTGGAAAATTTTTGTTCATACTATGGTGATGAGTTGGGAATTTCTGGGGTGAATATAGGATATTCTTGATATAAACTTAGGTTCTGGGTGAGAATTCTTACAAGGTGGTAATAATCTATTGTTCAGTCATGATGGAGTTAATTAAATTTCTAAGTTGTTATCAAGGTATTGCTACATGACGAATATGAATAGGGAAAATGGAATAGAAATTGAAATAACGTGGATTATGGTCATTATGGAAATATTACAAGATAGAGTTTTCATACGGTAGAAAGGTAGTTGTTATACTTAGGTTACATCCATCGTACCTAAGGTAGAGTACAAAAGGAAATTCAACTTAAAAAGTCTTAAACTAGGGTTTATTTATTACAACAGGGATTTATTCTTCTGTTTAAACATAGGTGTCATCCTTTGGTGCTGTTAAGGTTCTAAAGAGTTTCCATTCTCTTTTACTGGTCTTTTTGTCCTAAGTGGTATTCTGGTTTGGGCACTGATCCTTGTAGTGTCCCGTTTAACTTTTTGGTCTAGAAATCTTTGGGTAATGGTGATGGTAGGTTTAGTCACTTCTTCGATATTTTAAAGTGAGATTACTTCAAATACTACTGCAAGGATGTTGGTTACTAACTTCTGGATAGCTTCAGTACTTCATTAGGCCCTTTAGTGAAAAACAACGGAGCTGATTATTTCATTGATGATAAACTGAATTGAATCCCTACTGAAATCTAATTTCAAGATGTGTTTGGGTAATATTGTTGATGAATAATCAACTCTTGGTATGTGATTGCAAAGGAACAAACTGATTTATTTACAAAAGCTGAAGTTCAGCAACTTTCTCTTCATTCATCAAGTTTTCTTCCGAAAATTTTGTCTTAGAAATTCCCATGGTTTATAGTCTAGTTATGGTATGTTTGAGGTATCATAACAATCGTAGGTAATATTATGGTAGGTCTGGGTATAATCACTGTAAACATCATAATATTAATAACTTGATCGATTGCTTTTACAAAATCAACGATACAAGGTCTTTTATTAATGTTCCATGAGGTAAGTTTAGGTATCTCTGTCAACGACGTTCAGGAGTGTATTGATTCGTTCCTCATGACGCTCCAGTTGCGTCATGATGGTGGGAGGAGTAGTCTCTATCTCTAGTATAAGTGCTTGGTCCTATGTTGACAACAGCGGCTATAGTCTCTCCCACTTGCTGTTCTACAAGTTGGTCGGTTGACTAGGTTCGGAGGGAGGGTGAAGTGATATTCGTAGCGTTTCATGTAAGATTTGATTTGCGTGGAGCTATTGGTCTACGAAAGAGAGTACCATATGGTGAGATTTTGCATGAGGATATGAGAAATCATTACACGCATGCATAGCATCATGATAGAAAGAATTTATTCACAACAGAGAGATATAACAAAAGATGTTGTTATTTGAGAGTTGGTTACAAGTTCTGAGAGTTTCAGGATTATTGGAAAATACGTCAACACTAACCAAAACTATTTGGTGTAGTGGGTACAACAGCGATACATCTGAACTTAAGATCAGTTACGTCTCTGACGTAGACGTCTAACTTCTGCCTCAAGTCCTAGTTGTGTAGTCTTGTTGATAAAGAAGATTCCATTTTAAATCACGAGGGTTTAAGTTATAGTCAGAGGAATTAGGTAAAGATACATCGTATGGGATGTATGGTATTGAGAAATTTGAAGCGTCAGGTGATGGAGAATTTGGCTCAACATCTTTCCAAATCGTTTCTTGGTGTGAATTCTGTCCAACCTCTAATGTTGCTGGAAAACCAATCAACTCTTCATCTGAATAAGATTCAGCAGTTCTCCTAAGTTTCTGACATAGGGGTGAGTAAGTAGGTGATGATGGGAGTGGTTTCTGAGTAAGTTCTATATCAGCTAGGGTTGTGACATTTGTATATAAGGTTCTTCATTGTCTGGAGTAATTTGATAGGGAGGTGATGCACGGGTAGTACGAGGGGTAGTCTTGGTAACATCTACTGGTTTGGGGGACATGGTGATGTAGTAATCGAAAATGATAATTATAAGTATTTATACGTTAAAGGTGTAATAATGAGTGTGGAATAATAAAGTGTGTAATATGTGTGAAGAGTAAATATCAAGCATGTAAAGATTAGTGCAAAATAATCTTAATAGGTAATGTATTGAGCACGGCAATCTGCAGACACGGAGGGCATAAGTTGGTATGGTGTAAAATCATTTATTTTGAAGACGTAGTTATAGTTCAATGTTTTAAAACATTTGGTTCTGCATAACCATAGGCTCTGATACCAATCTGTAGCACCCCCTAATTTATTTTGTGGCAGCGGAAAAGTAATTAGGGTGTTACGGTGAGGATCGAAGTCATGATTACGGAAAACGACTCGAAAGAGGCGTTTTGAAGGTTATATGTCATTCAAAATAATAATTTTTGACACAAAGGTGAAATATTTGATTTGAAAATCCCTTGAAAAGGTGTGATAATTTGGAAAGAATGACATATTTGATTTTACACCACGTAATTTATCAGAGTATGTAAAATGCCCGCTCCGTGTCTTGTCCTGCTCCGTTAATTACCTGAGATACGCATGCTTAAACGTGTCAACACAAAGGTTAGTGAGTTCGTAGAGTTTAATGGGAAAACAATTTATTTGAATAAATTCTAGAGTATACAGTGATAGTTGAAATAAGTATGAGTACGAGTAATAAATCGGTTTTTCCAACAATTTTGGATGTGAAATGTCTTTTGAAAGAAATGTTAATAATATTGTAATAAGTAATGAGTTGTCTTTATTAGAGTCACAACTAAGTCACATATGATAACAGTTAAGTTCCAAGTACAGGATCCATAATCCTAACACATAGTGAAAACAATAGTATAGTGTCCAAAATCTATCAGTGTGGAGTGGTGGTTTACTAAATACAACTGTATCCTAATATATATATGAAGACATATATATTCATAAAGTTATATTGCCCTAAGCCTCATGACAAGCAAAACGTTAAAAAAGTACCGTAAAACGGCGGAGTCCACATCAGGTTATTGATGGGTTTGGCCCTCGAGTAATAGGTGGTTTTCCAATTCCTATTTTTCTCAAATATAGTGCATCGCGACTAAATACGACTAACCACAAAGGCATTCCGTCCAAGTATTTAGTGGGATAGGTCGTCAGCCTTTAACAGGTTTCGAAGTTGTTCACTATATTCGCGCTCACCGCAGTGATTAATGGCTCATGATAGAGGGACTTTTTGGCAATACAGTAAACTTAGGCAATATGGGTTTCAGGGGTTCATAGAATATTCTTACATTAATCATGGCAACTATTTCCAATTAGTATATGGAAATAACATATAACAGTAAGAGTACATTCATAGTGTTACGTGAATGTGAGTGATGAAAATCAGTGTCATGTTACAACAAGCAGTTTGAAAGTGCTATCATGTGAGTAAGTTAAGCAAGCAATTTGTAAGTAAAACGAGCATATATCTCTCCCAACGAGTAAATCAAAATATATAAGTAGGAGTTATAATTCTGAGTAAATCATGCGAGTTTTTCAGAGTATGAAAGTAAACTTAAAATAGTTGAGCATGTATCTCCCCTAAAAGTATAAAGCTTGTAAACAATTTAAAATGGGGTTACGACTCACGGTAAAATGTGAAGGTTTCTAGAGTATTTGTACTAATGAAATATATTTTGAAGCATGTATCTCCCCCAAAGAGTTATTAAAACTAGCATTAAAAATGTAGGGGCTACGACTCACCTCGAGTGGTATTGGGGAGGTGATGAGTAAGTTCAGGTGAGACTATGGTAAAGGCTTCAGAACAGAACCTGGTAAATAGGAAAGTCTGAGAATCTGTCTGAACGATTAACATGGTGTGAAATGAGAGATCAATAACGATCTGATTAGTGATGTGAGTTTGATATGCTTAAAATGTTTAAAGTTCAAAAATAATATTTCGTATAATATTATCCTGATTCTTATGTCAATTGATCCAAAATATTATCTCTTCGAAAATAATGAAATAATGCATAAAGTTAAGTCGTTAAACTTCTAGTTATAATAAATAACAAAAATTAAATAATACGTAACTAAAATGTATGAAAATGCATATGACGTGATGGGGTGACGAAAAATGGAAGAATGAAATAAGAATGTCAAGTATATACAGTAGGTCCTTGTTCTTTTCCATATTTTATACTTTTTACCCCAACTGCGTTTGCGTCACACCGTTAGTCCTTCGTTAAGTCCAAAGTCCATAAATAGTCCATAACTTGTCCAAATATACAAATAAGGCTTGGAATTCAATAATATGTCAAATTATACCCTATATGTTCTGTTTTCATAGCCTCAGTCCATATATTTCTCGGATTGGCAGTTTTAGTCCATTAACGTGAAAACGCGTTACATGTTTAGTCCTTTTTGCATAAAAATGACGGGAAAAATATTCTAAAAATTTATATAACTTAATTAAGTTCATTACAACTTATTTCAATTGCTTTTTCCAGAAAAGAGCTTATGTCTGTATTAATGGGCTAATTAACGATATGTAATAAGTCCATTTAGAATTTTAGAGGCGAGGGCATGTAAACTCTTTTGGGTCTGGACTTGGGTTGTTTTTATGATTCTAAAAATATTTCGCGTGGGTCCAGTGGGCTGGTCTAACGCCATTTCTTGTTGGGCTTTTGTTTAGTCCAATACCGAAAATTATAAATTTTCTGAAATTCAAGTTCTAGTTATATATAGCGAGTGACAAACAAAATGATTTTATTTGAGCGTGTTTAGGAGCTTATGAGGTCGATGTTAAGACACGAAAGATGTAGTTTTCCAGGTGTATTATCGAGATGAGCAAAAATATAGGTATGTTATTAATTCGAAATCATAATTAAATGGTGTGTTTATAGGCTGATCAGACGAGTCTTGCACATACCAACACTTGGTTTATTTTTAAAAGGTTTTGATACGGTTTGACTATTAAGGATTTAAGGTTCGAATTGGTTTCTACCGAGCATGTATATGATATATAGTGATGTAAATGTATTGTCTAACCTACCGTGATATGATGCAATGATAAATACGTCGAATACGAACATAGATACGTATGTAACATAAAGAAAATGCATATGGTTCGAATATGACGTATATGCGATGCATGAGCATGAACCCACATATGAAATGAATCCAAGATGGTAGGGAATGACTTACAACACCTCTTTGGGTGGGTAGTGGCCGCGTATGGAGGAGCTAGACACAAGGACGATTTACAGTTTGCAAAACTTTATACGTATGTTTATATATTAGTAACCCACATTTTCGAACAAGCTTCCTACAAGGCGATGAGAGCTTTTGAACTTCTTTGTGGGTTCTTTGCTGATCAAGATGAGTCTAGAATGGTAGCACGAAGTTGAGGATGAGAGGGGTGAAAGAGAGGTGGGTTATACGTATAATATATATATAGCTCCACATTTTCGAATGAGCTTCCAATGAGGGGAGGGGGTGAGAGTTTCTGGTCGTTTAGGGAGTTCTAAATGATGATAGGGAATGAGAAATATGTAGAGGAGGTGAGGGTGAGAGGTGGTGAAGATATAAGCGTGTATACGTATGTATATATATATATATATGTTATATACGTATGTATATATATATATATATATATATAAAACGTGTATATATTTTGTATGGATATCAAAAGAAATCTTTCAAGGATATCTTGGCAGAGATCTTGTGGTCTGTAGGTAGATTTTACTGACATAAATGATTTACTAACATGTGTGAGTGAGGAAGTGAGAAAAATGTCGACATCCTTGTACTATGTATTCGAATTCGGTTTTGTGTATACACGGTTTGAAGTTTTTGTGAAATGTTGGCATGTTTGATGTTAAAAATCCTCAACAACTCAATAATGATCAAGTTAAATCTTTGGAACATGATTAAAACAAGTTTGTTTCAAAATGGTTTGTTTTGTGAAAAATGTATATGTCGAGTTGGGGTTTGTGGGCCAAAAGCTTTGGTCTTTAATTACGTATCAAACATTTATATCACGAGCTAATATTTGACATACCAATTCTTTGGTGGGTAGACAATTAGGAGGCATAATAATAGGGACATGTCGCGTTTAAACTTTTAAAGAAAATGAGAGCGTTTGCATGGTACATAGTCGACTGAAAAATAAAAACAAAAGGGAGTTGGGCCTGAGATGGGCTGAGGAATAGTGACAGAGAAAAGAAAGAGTGGGCTGTGGTTTAACTTGGCCCGATTAGTGATTAAATGTGAGCTTAAGTGTGTAATTAATTGTGTGGTTAGTTTTCGTAATACGTATTGACCTTATCCCGTTATTTGGTAATTATTGTGATGATGTTTTAAATGTTAAAATATATAATAAAAGAAAAGTTCAAATTTTTCAGTAAGAATGGTAATTAAAAGTAATGACGGAGATTAATATATAATTAAACGTCGTTAATTATAGGAATTTTTGCAGTTTGCTACATTATGCCACAGTTACTTTGATGTTAGCCGAAGGTTTATAATCGTGAATTACTGTTCAATCGTAGTGGTGATGATTATATGATAATCAACCCCCACAATGTTTAACCTGTTACTTATAATTTGTATTTTTTAATATTATTATCACACTTACTAAATGCTTTATAGTCCAAAGTCGTACCCTATAACATATTGTTAAAGATTCATACATAAACTAAATACATTTGTATTTTGGGATTTATGTTTAAGATATGTTAACACCAAATTTTAACTCTGCCATAATTGACATATTTGTCTTCTTAGATGTGTATTAAATCTATATTCATGTTAACATTAGGTTAATCATAGTGTGTTATAGTCCACAATTACTTAAATAGTTTCATGACCAATAATGATAGTGATAAATACTCTTACTGGATTTGTTAGTATTATGCCAGAGTTACTTTGATGTTGGCCGAAGGTTTGTAATCGTGATTTATTGTTCAATCGTAGTGGTAACAATTATCTGATAACCAACCCCCACAATGTTTAAACTGTTACTTATACTTTGTGTTTTTTGATATTATTATCACACTCACTAGATGGTTTATAGTGCAAAGTGCTTACCTGTAACATATTGTTAAAGATTCATACATAAACTAAATACATTTGTATTTTGGGATTTATGTTAAAGATAGGTTAGCACCAATTTTTTACTCTGCCATAATTGACATATTTGTTTTCTTAGATGTATATTAAAGCTATATTCATGATAACCTTAGGTTAATCATACTGTGTTATAGTCCACAATTACTTAAAAACTTACCTGTACCTGACCAACAATCACAGCCAAAAATACTCTTACGATTATAACCAATTGAACCTCCAAAACCAGCCAATCAGTTATGGAATTCTCTTAATCCAGACATTATGTATAATATAACAACACTATATTAGCATATCATGATAATAGTAACAATGTATAAACTTCTAATCTTAGAAATAATTTAATCATAGGTTTACATTAAACATACACTAATGATAATCGTAATCGTACTAACAATAGTGAAAACAAATGTGTGATTGCCGCTGTGCTTGAATGTACACAATGTATTCCTCTGTGTTGTTTTTGGCCTAAAACAGTATTGGCATGTGCTTAAACACATACCTTTTCTTGACCAAATTAAGACCAAAACGACCAAAAACTAACCAAAATGCCAAAGATATTTGTGTTTTTGTGTTTGTTTATGTGCAGGCACGGATATCGAGAAAAGAGGACAAAATCAAGTCAAAACCGGCAACACGAGCATGAGATTTGGAAAAGAGTGAAAAAGAGCCGAAGCCGGGGAAGAAAGTCACTCAAGTGGTCATATCTTTGCTCAAGATGCCAAAAACAGCCCTTGGATTAACTTTCTTTAATTGGCAAAATCAGTCCCTCAAAGTTTAAATTCAATGCCAAATTAAATCCTTAAAACTAAAAACAAGGTTGCAAAAATCGCGAATCGGTAGTCGGGCGGTCGACCACATTGTAGCTTGTAATCGGTCTAGGCGGGATTAATCGGTGATTAATCGGATTGGCATTACTGAAAATTTTAGTTATTTCCGGCAAGTTTTGTGTATTTCCGGTGAGTTTTAGGTATTTCCGGCAAGGTATTTTCTAAAAAACAACTTGTAATAGACTTAAAGGGTTACTATAAGTGATCAAAATAAGTTTACAGTGAGTGTTAGGTACTTCCGGCAAGATTTATAGGTTTCCAGCAAGTTTGACCACCATTGACAACCGTTGATAGCCGTTGACCACAGTTGACCTATTTGTTTGACCCAGTTACATAAATCGGCAAGGTCGGTGGCCTTGTAGCACCTAATCAGTGATTAATCGCCTTGTAGACCTTTTTTTGCAACACTCCTTAAAACTAAAAACAATCTATTTCACAAACCAATCAACCCTTTTAACCCAAAATAATCCCAGCCCAACATCCATCAAAAGCCCATATCCCTTTAACCCACAGACCCACCAATAATCCGGATATCCTATTATTTAACCCGAAGTCAAAACACAGAGTCAATGCAATAAAAAAAACCCCAAACAAAAATTACCCGCTCAAGAAGTACTGTTCATATTCACGTTTACCCCATTTTACCCCGATTCCCCATTTACCCGTACTCTAATGCTTCTAGAACTCTGACAAGGATAGAAGGTATGACACCAAGGGAATGCCAACGTAGCCAATTGGAAGCATATTATTGGCTGTGACACCTAACCAAGTGAATCCAAGGGCTGTTATTGAAGAGTGGTGATCAAGATATGATTGGAAGGCTGGGATTGAATGAAGGAAACCCTAGAAGACCTCCTCAACTCCTATAAATAGAGCCTTCTCCTCACAGTTTTGATGTTAGATAGTTTAGGATAGAATTTAGGGTTAATGTTAGGTCGAATTTAGGGTTAAGTGTTAGTTTAATTTAGCTTTTTAATCAGTTGTAATCATTTGCAAGTTTTAATTAAAGGTTAGTTTGTTTAATTACATTTCAGCTTCAAATTGCTTATTAGCTTATTTATACTGCTTATTTGCTTATTTCATATGCTTATAGCTTATATTTGCTTATTGTTATTCTTATTAGCTCTTCAGTAACTAGGTTTAGTTTAAACTCATATGTCTTTATTTTTCATTTTAAAAATCTAATAAAATACCAAAAATAGTGATTTCTAGTTTTAGCTAACTTTAGTGCTTATTTTCAGTAGAAGTTAGTTTGTTAGTACTGAATACATCTGTCCAAGCATTTTTCTTTCAAATCCTAGTTTAATTTGACCAAAAGCTTTGAAAATCACAAAAACAGTCATGTATTAGGGTTGTTTGGCACAAGACTTTCTTGTTGGCCAAAACTTGTTTTTACCAAATTTCCAAAGTAGATTCACTTTAAATCAATGTCAGCAGCAGTTTTAAAGTAGTCTAAATTAGTTTCTAGTAGTTTTAAAGGTTTTGGATCATTTTCTTAAATTTTTTTATTTAAAACTGTTTTGATATTAGATTAGGTAAGAATCTAGTTTAGGCTATTTCACTTGTTGACTTTGATTAAAATTAGTTCAATATAGTTTATATAACAATTCTATTATCTGGTATCTTAGCTTCATTAGTCAAAAATTCCATATTGACCCATTTTCACAATATGCCTGCATCAGCATAACTGTCCCAACTTAGCTATTCCCTTGCTCATTTTTCTGCTTATCTTGGTAACATAATTGTCTGATATTTGTTCCATAGGTAATTAGCACTATAGGCTTTAACTGATTGAGTTTTTTGTGGAATTTAGAGCTTTTTAGCAAGCTTATTTCAGGTCTACAATATAGCTACCTGGACTGAATTACCCTACATCTGAACATCTATTACCCCTAGCAGCTTATTCCTTTGATTTTTAATCTTTTAATCATAAGTTCATTTTAGCTAAAATTTGGTACAGTCAAACTTGGGTAGCTTATCTAGTAGTTGCGTATTTTTTTGAATTTTTAGGATAGCTTTTGAATAGCTTTTTCAGCCTGCAAAAAGTGCATCAGCAGCCCCTTTAGGCCTGCACTTCAGTTTAACTTATTTGCTTTTTTATTTTATTTTATTATTTGCTCAGTGCTTATGGGCTTAATGAGTAGCTTATTCAGTTTCCCCTAGCTTAATTAGATTGAACTTAGTGTATTTTAGCTTATATAGTTTGTTTGTTAGCTTAAGATAGCTATTTAGCTTATTTGCAATTTTCCTTAGCTTCTATTCTAATGAAAAGCATTCTGTTGCTTAAGACAGCTTATTCTGAGCTTATAAGTAGTTTTCAAAAATAGTTGCTGTTTTAAAATGTGCTTATTTTCTTATGCTGATTTAGTTTTTAAAAGAAAATAAAAAAAAAATGATTTTTCCAAAAGCCAAGGCTGGGGTTCGAACCCCAGTCACTCAGCTCACACCACAACACCCTTACCACTCTTTCCCTTGGGACTTTCCTGTCTCAACATGTTTCTAAAGTCCTTTTAACCTTTGTTTTTAGTTTTTAGCTTATTTTCAATATTAGCTTATTACTGCTTATTAGGAACCGCTCATTTTCCCATTTTATTTTTCTTTATTTCCTTACTCTATTAAGTAGTTTTTGTGACAATTTTAGATTTTTCTAAATAGCTTTAGTATTTTTAAACATTTAACTAGTTTGAAATAGTTTTTAAATCATAATAAATAAAATAAAAGTCAAAAAAATATAATTCTTTTTTCTAAAATTTTCTTTTGTTAATTAGAACTTAGGAAAAATATAATTTCATACCTAGGGTTAGTTTCCCATAGTTTTCCCTTTAAAGCTCGGGATTAGGCCGGGTTTTACGCGTTTTTAGGATTTCCTTGCGTTTTAGAATTCGCTAGCTTTAGTTTATCATTTTCCTTACTTTTTATATTGTTTTTAGTTTATGTTTACATATCTTTGCTTAAAAATCCAATCACCCATATTTTTCACTATTCACAACACGTTTCACTAACCCGAATCACTAAATTCCATTCATCCTTCGTCGGGACAACGAACCGGGGTTTTCACATTATTTCCCTTTTGTGATTTCCCTTTTTGGAATTAATTTGTTTATATCAATTTTTTGCGCTGCTGCCGGGGAAGGTTGAAGTGAATTCGTGATTTCCGTTTATCGAATCGTGTTTTGAAGACCCTTCTCCCGGGAAGTTATCGTTTTCTTTGTGAATATTTTTCTAAAAACCCAAAAAGATTTTCTTTTCAAAAATTTATTTTCCTTTTTCTTTTATGTTTCTCAATTATAAAAATTCAAAAGTATTCTTCTTATTCCTCTTATTCGTTTGATTCTTTATCTCTTACCCTCTCATACTGTTTAATTCTTATCTTCTTATCCCTCATATTGTTTAATTCTCCACCATGTTCGATTCTTTCCCATCTCATCCCCATGATCCAAGGACCATGGAGGATTTCCATCATCCGACGCTCATCGGTAGAGGAGGACCGATCGCTCCAACAAACGATTTTGTTTTGAAAGATCATATGATTGAGTTTATTCAACAAATCTGCCAATTCCATGGATTTGAACATGAAGATGCTAATTATCATTTAGACAAATTTCTATCGATCACTCAATTCTTCAAGCAGAACGGAGTCTCTCACGACAGCATCCGCTTGAATCTCTTTCCCTTCTCATTAACCCATGAAGCCGAATCTTGGTTTTACACTCTTAAAACCAATTTTATTCATACATGGGAAGAGATGTGCCTCAAGTTTCTTTCGAAATACTTTCCATACTAAAAAACGATGCAGTTTAGAAGAGACATTCTAAATTTTCGACAATTGCATAAGGAATCAGTATTTGAAGCTTAGGAGAGATTCAAATATTTGCTGCAGAGATGTCCAGATCATAGAATTTTGCTCTTTGATCAAATCTTAACCTTTTATCATGGCATAAATATGATTGATCGAGACAAAATCATGTTGGCTGTCGGAGGCAATCTCATGCGGAAGACTCCTCAAGAAGCTTACGATTTAATTGAGAATATGACACATCATCATTATCAGTGGGACGCTGAAGTCTTTTACGAATCTACCACTATTTTGAATGATCATTATTCCGATTACATTTTCGCAGAGAATGCACAAATTAAGGTCCTTGGCAAGCACGAAAATTATATAAGTCAACATTGCCAGCAAGGACCAGGTCATCCTAACACTATTCAATTTACATACTCTGATGATAGTGATGAGGATGAACCTTTTGAAGAAGATATTGTTCAGAAATCAATTCAATCTCAGAGTGGCAATCCCACTCCATCTTCTGAACCTATCACTACCGACTCTTCCACTTCTCTCATGCCATTTGAGGGAAGTGATATCTTTATGGAAGAGCTCAAGGTTTTCTTCATTAATGCTCCAATTTCGCCAGAAATTGTTGAGGCCGATGGTGATCCGGGGGGAGATGCTCCGTTATTAGAGAAAATGATATTTGATGAACCGTTATTTTCCCTCCCCTCGAAGGAAGTTATTGAAGAAGTTAATGTTGATGAAAAGCCGTCAGATCCTTTGGAGCTCGATCTCAAGGATGCTTTGCCCGTATATGAGAGTTTTATTTTTGATGACAAAGAGGAGAGTAGTGGCAATCCCACTTCTCATCCTGATTATTCTCTATCGGCTTATGAAGCCTTTTGCTTTGATATCGATCATTCGGAAGAGATGAGTAGTGGCAGTACCACTTCTCATATTTATCTCTCTCTTCCCGAGTATGATTCATTTCTTTTTTATCAGAATGATCTTTATCATGAGGAGTTCCCCGGTGAACTCTCTCATATTTTATCTCCTCCGGAATATGATCATTTCTATTTTGATCTTGAGGAAGATTCTAGTCTGGGGGGAGGTGTACTTTCTCATAAGTGTTTGCATATTGAAGATTTCATCCCAACCCTCCCTCCCGAGACTTTTGTTGCAATTGCACCCAAGAGCTTTAATGACAAAATTGATTCTGATGATGAAGATTTGATCTTAATTGTTATAAAAATCTTTCTTCCTTTCATCACATATAATGTGATTTCTCCTTTTCTTCACTCCATCGGGAGTGAGGATACTATCTTTGACCCCGGTATCATCATTTATGGTTACTCTTTCTTAATACCGTGGGCATCTCATCGGAGTGGAACTTTCATATGTTTCAATGTTTATCCAAACCTCTTGAACGAAAGTCCGATGGAGATTTTCTTTTCCACATGCTATCCCAAGAACAATTAAATTCGGGGCGAGTCTAAGCTATACGACTCGATAAAAAACAAGCGCTTCGTGGGAGGCACCCCATGCTTATCCTTCTATCTTCTTTCTATTTTCTTAATAAAGTGACGTGAGGAGGGCTACCTCTTCCATTTCTCGTGTTTCGTGGTTATTTGTGATCTATCCAGGATTTGCCCGAATTATGAAGACTCTCGTGTTCGTGGTTTTGTCTTCTCTCCACTCGAGTTTCATCATTCGTTGCTCATCCGATATCCAAAATCTTATCGTCTAACATTTATCTTTGGCATAACTAATAAACGGCCTTAGATTCATGTAGGAGAACCCTTACCTTTAAGACATTGAGGACAATGTCTCGTTTTAGTCTGGGGGGGGGGGGGGTAATCTTTCGATTTGATTTTTGCCTTGCATTTTTTGCCGTCTACTCTCGCAACCCCGTTTTTCCTCCAAAAATTGAAAAAGTCCAAAAAATGAGAAAATTTTAAAAAAATTTTGCAAAAATATAATAAATTTTGACATTTTGTTGACTTTCCGCTGGTGAGAGTAGGAATAAAATTCTGACTTGACCGGGCGTGTTGAGCCCTAGCTTGTCTCCTTAACCTTTTAAATGAAAGTTGTGCTAGTCTTTTATACAAGGAGCTATAAAACGCGAATTCATTTTAAGAGTTTGCAAGTTCCCATGATCGACTTTAAATATGCGCTTCTTGATTTTATACTTGGCTAAGCATTCGCGGATCTTATTATTTAAGATTTTAAATTTGCGAAGAACGAGAAATGATAGAGTTTATTTAGAAGTTAGATGCTAAGCGTGGAGTAGTTGGTTCTCTTTAGAGCTCATCGAAGTTACTTGTGGCCTTTTGCTCTGACAAAATTGTTTCACCATATATAACTGTAAGAATAATTAAAGATGTTAGATTTTGCCGATGATTAGTTCTTGGTCTTCTTAAAAGAATCCTTGCTTTAAAAATTGGGTACACATCAAGGTTACTTAATAAATACGTTTAATAATAATAAGTTAAGTGCTCTAAGCTACGGATTCGAGATCGGGCCTTGGATCCTTATTTCCGGAAGGCGTTTAGGTCTTGGCTACCCTCTTGCACCGGCCCTTGGACCTCTAGTTCAGGAATGTGTGAGGTTTTGGTCTAACCACCTTGGATCCTCATTTCAGGAATGTCTAGAGTCTTGGAACACTCCGTTGTAACGGCCCTTGGATCCTTTATTCCGGAAGGTGTAAGGTCTTGGAACTAAACCGTGAAGCTTCGTCGTTTAGGGTACGCAAGTGAAAAGTTAGTGATAAAAAAAAATGAAATGATGAAAAATGAAAAAAAATGGTGATGAATGAAAAAGAGAAAAATGCAAAAGTCAAAAATATAAATAAAAACCTTGATGTGGACCTCATTTTCAAAGCAACGGTTCTCGAGAGAAGATTGAAAACTACTTAGCGTCTTAATTTAGTATCTTTATCGGACTAAAAACCTATCGAAACGAGAAAATATGAAGCAATTCATTTCTCACCAAAAATAGAATAAATAGAGGCAAATTTGGAAAATAGGAGCAAGAGGTAATTACACAAGTAACTTCCATGGGTAGTGTTGGCATCTAACTTGTAAATAACAATGATTTCGTTTTTAAGCTTAGTTTGGAGACTCGTGAAAAATCAAGGATGACGAATTTTATCCGTATGGTCACTTCTTTATGAGTTGTGTTTCCTACTCCGTGATCCTAAAAGTTATCGTGAGATAATGAAAGTCAACAAACCGTCATATGAAAAATGAAAAATATAAAAATAAAATAAAAGGAAAAATGAGGAGTTTTTAGAACTTAAGATTTCTTGATCTCTTTTGAAAATTTTGCTACTTTTCAAAGTTAGTAAAAAGAGATTGGAAAATTTTGGTTTCAAAAACGTGTTTTTATAACATTGCGTGAGGACACTGCAATACCTTAGTCTGGGGAATTTTGGTATGTGCTTAAACACATACCTTTTTTTTGACCAAAACGACCAAAAACTAACCAAAATGCCAAAGATATTTGTGTTTTTGTGTTTGTTTATGTGCAGGCACGGATATCGAGAAAAGAGGACAAAATCAAGTCAAAACCGGCAACACGAGCATGAGATTTGGAAAAGAGTGAAAAAGAGCCGAAGCCGGGGAAGAAAGTCACTCAAGTGGTCATATCTTTGCTCAAGATGCCAAAAACAGCCCTTGGATTAACTTTCTTTAATTGGCAAAATCAGTCCCTCAAAGTTTAAATTCAATGCCAAATTAAATCCTTAAAACTAAAAACAATCTATTTCACAAACCAATCAACCCTTTTAACCCAAAATAATCCCAGCCCAACATCCATCAAAAGCCCATATCCCTTTAACCCACAGACCCACCAATAATCCGGATATCCTATTATTTAACCCGAAGTCAAAACACAGAGTCAATGCAATAAAAAAAACCCCAAACAAAAATTACCCGCTCAAGAAGTACTGTTCATATTCACGTTTACCCCATTTTACCCCGATTCCCCATTTACCCGTACTCTAATGCTTCTAGAACTCTGACAAGGATAGAAGGTATGACACCAAGGGAATGCCAACGTAGCCAATTGGAAGCATATTATTGGCTGTGACACCTCACCAAGTGAATCCAAGGTGTAAGGAATTAAATATTCCATAGATTTGATGATACAAAGCAAGAAGAATGAAACATAAAATGATAAGCAAAATACACAAGTAACAAGCTGTTGTTAGTGTATTTGATAGTACTGGTGGTTAAGAGAAAGGTACTGCCAGTTCAAACAAAGGTACTGCTAGACAAAAAAGGTACTGCTGGTTTAAGAGCAAAGGTACTACTAGTTCAGAACAAAGGTACTGCCAGTGCAAGAAAGGTACTGCTAGTTCATAGCAAGGTACTGTTAGTTCAAAATGGTGCTGCTAGTACAAATGAGCTGCTGCTGAATCAATGAGTCACTCTGCTGCTATGAAGATAAGGATGGAAAAGATATTATTTGTATGAGTCATGTTTATACAAAATAATATCTAGATATTTGGTTAGTCAAACAAAGTTGAAAAACAAGAAGCAAAATGGAACTTGATGACTGCCACCTACACGATATAGCAAGTGGATGACTAAACTTATCAAATTGTAAATGATCTTCTTTATGTTATAAAAAGAAGATCATACCCCTTAGATAAAGTGTGTTTAATAGAGAGCAAAATAGTTCTTAGTATGCTAAGAAGTTAAACACCAAGTAAGAGTGTGTGTGGGAACATCAGACGTGGGGTCTGATGAACATTGGACATGGGGTCTAATGTTGTTTAGTTTGTTTAGCCTCAAGGATCATCGATCCCTGATTAGAGTGTAATCGTGCTATATTTGATCACATATCATTGGGGCTTAAGAGTAATAACAAACAGTGAAGATTGACAAAACCTTGTTATGATAGTATTGTATTCTTCATTAGAATATTCCGTCAATATTATCATCATGCTTTTCATAAACAAAATCCTAGATCAAAGGCTTAACAGCCTAGAGCCTATAAACGATCAAGTAAACTCATTGTTAGATTAGTAACCTCTAAAATGAGCTTTCACACAAGGGATGTTATTGAAGAGTGGTGATCAAGATATGATTGGAAGGCTGGGATTGAATGAAGGAAACCCTAGAAGACCTCCTCAGCTCCGATAAATAGAACCTTCTCCTCACAGTTTTGATGTTAGATAGTTTAGGATAGAATTTAGGGTTAATGTTAGGTCGAATTTAGGGTTAAGTGTTAGTTTAATTTAGCTTTTCAATCAGTTGTAATCATTTGCAAGTTTTAATTAAAGGTTAGTTTGTTTAATTACATTTCAGCTTCAAATTGCTTATTAGCTTATTTATACTGCTTATTTGCTTATTTCATATGCTTATAGCTTATATTTGCTTATTGTTATTCTTATTAGCTCTTCAGTAACTAGGTTTAGTTTAAACTCATATGTCTTTATTTTTCATCTTAAAAATCTAATAAAATACCAAAAATAGTGATTTCTAGTTTTAGCTAACTTTAGTGCTTATTTTCAGTAGAAGTTAGTTTGTTAGTACTGAATACATCTGTCCAAGCATTTTTTCTTTCAAATCCTAGTTTAATTTGACCAAAAGCTTTGAAAATCACAAAAACAGTCATGTATTAGGGTTGTTTGGCACAAGACTTTCTTGTTGGCCAAAACTTGTTTTTACCAAATTTCCAAAGTAGATTCACTTTAAATCAATGTCAGTAGCAGTTTTAAAGTAGTCTAAATTAGTTTCTAGTAGTTTTAAAGGTTTTGGATCATTTTCTTAAATTTTTTTATTTAAAACTGTTTTGATATTAGATTAGGTAAGAATCTAGTTTAGGCTATTTCACTTGTTGACTTTGATTAAAATTAGTTCAATATAGTTTATATAACAATTCTATTATCTGGTATCTTAGCTTCATTAGTAAAAAATTCCATATTGACCCATTTTCACAATATGCTTGCATCAGCATAACTGTCCCAACTTAGCTATTCCCTTGCTCATTTTTCTGCTTATCTTGGTAACATAATTGTCTGATATTTATTCCATAGGTAATTAGCACTATAGGCTTTAACTGATTGAGTTTTTTGTGGAATTTAGAGCTTTTTAGCAAGCTTATTTCAGGTCTGCAATATAGCTACCTGGACTGAATTACCCTACATCAGAACATCTATTCCCCCTAGCAGCTTATTCCTTTGATTTTTAATCTTTTAATCATAAGTTCATTTTAGCTAAAATTTGGTACAGTCAAACTTGGGTAGCTTATCTAGTAGTTGCGTATTTTTTTGAATTTTTAGGATAGCTTTTGAATAGCTTTTTCAGCCTGCAAAAAGTGCATCAGCAGCCCCTTTAGGCCTGCACTTCAGTTTAACTTATTTGCTTTTTTATTTTATTTTATTATTTGCTCAGTGCTTATGGGCTTAGTGAGTAGCTTATTCAGTTTCCCCTAGCTTAATTAGATTGAACTTAGGGCATGTTTGGTACAAAGAAATGGGCCAAGAGAAAAGGAATTCAACAAATATCTCTTGTTTGGTACAAAGAAATGGGCCAAGAGAAATGGGCCAAGATTTCTCAGATTTCTCAAGAATTCTCTTGTTTGGTATGTTAGAGAAATAAAAAGGTGGAGAATTGTGGGGAATTGGTGGAGAATTGGTAGTGTAAATTTTTGAGTTTGATTTCCACTAGTTTTAGTATGGAAATGGGAGAATTGGTGGAGAATTGGTATGTTAGAGAAAGTTTTTTTTTTTTTTTTTCTTTTCATTTTTTTTTAGTTGCAAACCGATTTACGTAAATGTATTTTTTATAAAAAAAATTAATAATTTTTTTAAAATAAATTTTTTATAAAATAAGTTTTTAAAAAAAAATTAAAATAAATTTTTTATAAAAAATAATTTAAAAAAATATATTTTTTTAAAATATATTTTTTATAGAATTGTTATTTAGAAAAAATAATTTTTTTTAAATAATTTTTTTAATTAATTTTATAAAAAATAAATTTTAAAATAAATTTAAAAAAAATAATTTTTTTTTAAAATAAGTTTTTTTTAAAAATAAAAAAAAATAATTAATTTTATAAAAAAAAATTTATAATAATTTAAAAAAATAATTTTTTTTTAATAATTTTTTTTTTAAAAAAATAATTAATTTTATAAAAAAATAATTTTAAAATAAATTAAAAAAATAATTTTTTTTAAATAATTTTTTTAATTAATTTTATAAAAAATAAATTTTAAAATAAATTAAAAAAATTTTTTTTAAATAAGTTTTTTTTTAAAAAAAATAAAAAAAATAATTAATTTTATAAAAAAAATTAAAAAAAATTAAAAAAAATAATTTTTTTTAAATAAGTTTTTTTTTTTTTAAAAAATAAAAAAATAATCATTAATTTTATAAAAAAAAATTTAAAATAAATTAAAAAAAATAAAATTTTTTTTTTAAATAAGTTTTTTTAAAAAATAAAATAAAAAAAATAAAAAAAATAATAATTTAAAAAAAAAATATTTTTTTTAAATATATATTTTTTAGAATTGTTATTTAGAAAAAATTTTTTTTTTTTTAAATCAACAAACAAAAGTTCTAATTCTTTCAATAAAAAGTTTTTTTTTTTTTTTTTTTTTTTGCCAATTCTCGAGTTTATTTCTCATGTTACCAAACACTAGAATTGACTTTAATTTCTCTACCCATTTCTATTCTCTGAATTCTATTCTCTACTTCATTTCTATTCTCTGAAATTCTCTGTACCAAACGTGCCCTTAGTGTATTTTAGCTTATATAGTTTGTTTGTTAGCTTAAGATAGCCATTTAGCTTATTTGCAATTTTCCTTAGCTTCTATTCTAATGAAAAGCATTCTGTTGCTTGAGACAGCTTATTCTGAGCTTATAAGTAGTTTTCAAAAATAGTTGCTGTTTTAAAATGTGCTTATTTTCTTATGCTGATTTAGTTTTTAAAAGAAAATAAAAAAAAAATGATTTTTCCAAAAGCCAAGGCTGGGGTTCGAACCCCAGTCACTCAGCTCACACCACAACACCTTTACCACTCTTTCCCTTGGGACTTTCCTGTCTCAACATGTTTCTAAAGTCCTTTTAACCTTTGTTTTTAGTTTTTAGCTTATTTTCAATATTAGCTTATTACTGCTTATTAGGAACCGCTCATTTTCCCATTTTATTTTTCTTTATTTCCTTACTCTATTAAGTAGTTTTTGTGACAATTTCATATTTTTCTAAATAGCTTTAGTATTTTTAAACATTTAACTAGTTTGAAATAGTTTTTAAATCATAATAAATAAAATAAAAGTCAAAAAAATATAATTCTTTTTTATAAAATTTTCTTTTGTTAATTAGAACTTAGGAAAAATATAATTTCATACCTAGGGTTAGTTTCCCATAGTTTTCCCTTTAAAGCTCGGGATTAGCCCGGGTTTTACGCGTTTTTAGGATTTCCTTGCGTTTTAGAATTCGCTAGCTTTAGTTTATCATTTTCCTTGCTTTTTATATTGTTTTTAGTTTATGTTTACATATCTTTGCTTAAAAATCCAATCACCCATATTTTTCACTATTCACAACACGTTTCACTAACCCGAATCACTAAATTTCATTCATCCTTCGTCGGGACAACGAACCGGGGTTTTCACATTATTTCCCTTTTGTGATTTCCCTTTTTGGAATTAATTTGTTTATATCAAGTATAATGTTGTCTAATGACTTTGGCAACATTCAAGTATTACTTTTAAAAAAACCATGATTTACACCAGTTTACATACCAGATTCACTTCAAACAAGATGGCTCAACAATTTTTGTTCCAATACACGCACGACACATTTGAAAATCAACAGGTAAACCTTATTCATACATATTTATGTTATATATTAATGCATAAATAGTTATGCAATTTAAGTCAAGGAATAAAAAAATTTGGTATATGTTACGATTCTCAACAATAGATCTTTCCGGATATTTTTGCCGAGTACTTCAAGAATGAAAGCAACATGCTTTACCTGAATGGTACTGATAGGTACCGTTACAAAACAGGACTCCAAAACAGAGACGGAAAATGGGTGCTATGTGACAAAGAGTGGTATGAGTTTGTTGCAGCAAATGTTCCTCGCATTGCAACTACAATGCATTTTGTTAGGATCGGACAAGACGACTACTACGTGACAGTCTACAACATTAGTGGATCAGAGTGTGCGGGATACGATAGACGAAAAATGGGACCAAGAATGACCAGGTGTTTGGCAACGTATGCTCCAGGAATCACGGTAATCAAACATCTATATTGTAATCATACTCTCGATTCAAAACTAAATTAAACGTTGTTATCAATGTATAACTTAATTATAAAATCCATTTTTCTCCGTGTAGTTACTACCAGGCGATTTCTTACAAGATATCTGGCAAAACAATTTCACCCTCATGTACGCAGGAATGGCTTTCCATGTTCGCCACAAGAGGGTTAAACCTTGGGAGGATAGGACCATCAGGATGAATGGCTTAACAGGTTATGGGTGAGACGACTTCGTTGTGACAGCGGGGATAGAGTGGGGTCAACAACTTGTCTTTACAAACCTGGAAAGATACACGTTATCAGTTGTGGTCATAGGAGGCTATGATGGTCTTAGACTCAGCAGGGAATACATACGAACTACTTTGCTAAAGAGACCACCTAGACCAATTCTTTATCGAGATCGTAATGGTAAGTCAAAGTCTTTGTTTTTTAGTTTTACTTATAATTTTAAAACAAATCAAACCATCATAACCATCTATTATCAAACTGCATAACAACGCAATCACATTATTATTGTAGACCCGAGAATGCATCACATTTGCACATGGCACCATCATAATGCTCATGTAAATGAATACATGGTCGTTTACACACGGTTCCGCCCAGAAGTTGGATATTACTATCCACTGGTAAGATACAAACAATAAATGAGCAAACCAAAAAACGTAAAATATCTATTTTGAAAAAATGAAACTAACCCCATAATCCGTTTTACAAAACAGGCGATTGAATCCAAAATCTGGGACAACTTCAAGTTGCACAAGTACAGGAAAGCAGAGATCGTACACATGAAATGGGCTTACTCAGTCAAGCTGTATCTGGTTTTACACACAGACAATACTTTTAAGATCAAAGCCATGGTGATGGCAGGGAACTGGTATCAGTTTGGACAAGATTGCGGCTTTGAACAACAGAAAATGATGCGTATAAAGCTGGTGCGTTATGAGGTTCAATCAGATGAAGGCCAACTACAGCGAGTCCCAATATTCCATGTTTGTTAATATGCTATCACAGGTTATCAGTGTATGACGCCACAACCAAATTAGAAACATTTGTATTTTACTTTTTTTGAAGTAGGATACTTACATCCTAACTTTATAAACCTTATAATCTGTCTATATAAAATTATATGAATTGTATTATGAGCTGCTTATATAAAGAAGAGACCTTTCTCGCTCGGCGCCTAAAGCGCACTATGCTCCGCTTCAGTAAATGAAAGTTTTCGGTGGAACCGGTGAACCACGCGTTACATCCTAACTTTATAAACCTTATAATCTGTCTATATAAAATTATATGAATCGTATTATGAACTGCTTATATACTTTTGAATTTTGTGTTACTAAAAAGCTTTAACAGTACTAAATTTAAAGAAGTAGTACTAACTTGAAATTTCTTCTTTAAACTTAGTACTCCTATTATGAGTTTAAAGGAGCAGTACTAACTTGAAAGTTAGTACTGTTGGAACCTAATTGTTATAGTATGTATGATTAGGTTTTCAGATGTAATTAAGAATTGTTTGTGTACAAATTTTCAGCAGCAACTGAGGAATTATATTATAGCATACTTGATTGTAATGTTTTAACGTCATTACAGAAAACCAATGTTCAAAATCAAAAAACATCCTAACTTGATAAAATCAATACTGTACCAAACAGAAAATTAAATCAAAAATTTGGGACGACTTGAACATGCACAAGTACACAAAAGGAGAGATCTTACACAGGAAACGGTGTTACCGAGTCAATCTGAATGCGGTTTTACATAGACATAACCCTTTTAAGATAAAAGCTTTGATCATGGAGGGAAACTGGCATCAGTTTGGTCAAGATTGTGGCTTTGAAGAACAAAAGATGATGCGCCTGAAACTGGTGGGTTATGAGATTCAGTCAATCGATGGTGAACTGCACAAAGTACCTATATTCCATGTGTATTAAGATAGTATAGCGGCCTAAACGTGATTGGAATATCATTAACACATATTATTGAAACATAAAATATCTAGACCAATACACAGGGATAATATTAGATTACATAATGCTAACAATATCACAACAAAATCAAGTTTGTTTCAAAACATCAACAACATGGGTAGGTTATAATATTTCTGCAAATAAGACCAACACATAATTACCAAAGTAATCTTAATACATAATCCTACCGATACCGTACTACATTACCATAAACCAAAGTTAAACACTTACATAATCCATAATTAATCCATCATACCATCTTACATGTATTTATCATCAAATAAAACATAAAAAAATTCAGTTAACCAATTGTCTAACACACATGAAATACAGTGTACACTCCTTGGTTATCACCATCCAAGACCTCTAGATTGAGCATGTATCTGAACCTTAACATTTGGTGAAACTTGATGGAGCACTCAGAAGCAAACTTTTTCCATTTACCAGTAATGATTACATGATTTGTCCGTTACGGTGCTTCATTGTGAGGAACCATTTTCACAACCATCCTATACTCTATTTGCTGATGCCTAATATAACAGTTTGTATAGTGTGCATCGGATAATCATCAAGAAAATCAGCTGGTATGGTCTGCAATTAAAGACAATCAACAAAATAATAAATATTCAACTTTGCACAGTTAATACGTTATCAAATATATATCTATATATATATATATATATATATATATATATATATATATATATAATATATATATATATATAGAAATAAAAAAAATGAGAAAAAAAATAATAAAAAATAAAAAAAAAAACACTTACAAGTCGTTGCCCTGTCTACAATTTCAGCATAAGGAATATAGAATGATTCCTTCCTTTCACCAAAGTGCTCCTTCTGTCGTTCCCAAGTGCATTTGTGTAACATCCTCTTATCACCTTCAATTAACGTAGGAGACACATATATGTAAAACATATTATAGGTCCTAATATACTTATTGTTTACATAATCCATACAATCCTGAAGCTTGTCATTCAAATCAATTTACCCCTAATTGAAAATAAGTCCATCAAACACTACTTAAGTAACAAGTATACCATAAGTTAACTCCACAAAAAACCAAAGTTTAACCTTTCCTCAAAACACAAAGCATCAGACTACCATCATCTTACAATTTCAGCATACATTAAACACGGCCACCAACGGAATAGGCCCATTAAACAACTAAACTTCAAAGGCCGGATCGACTGTTGTTCCAACCATCTAGAATCCGATCATTTTGTTCATTGGAAACTAAAAATCTTCGGCCAAAGTCCTCCAATTTGTCCTAAAGTTCATATGATCGTTTCTCCATGGCCTATCAGCGTGATGCTCAATTTTCATAACTACACGGCGTTCACTGTCCATCCTCCTTAGAATCGCATAGTCAAATTGTTGCAAATTGTTATCAGAAACAAAACCGCTTAGTATAGTCTGAAAGCAATTACAACAACTTATTAACTTCAACGCTTTTACTACTAAATATTTATTAAAACTTTCACACAACATAATCTATATAAAGTAAGAACCCTTACCATTCTTCCAGAATCAAGCACATACAGGAAAAGCCTTTGGTAGAAAGTATTCTCTTCAGACAAGTGCACTCCATGTTGGAACCGGTTACACCCGTGTACCAACCTTACATCTAACGAATATCAGACACAATGTAAACGTTACTCAACCGCAAACTCATACAACTGATTCACCTCAAATTAACACGTAAAATTGAATAAATATTACAATAAAACATAATACTACCTGGCTCATTTGCATCATGTCCTTGAACAAACGCAATCCGTGTGGGGTAATGTTGTTCATGTATGAGCTGAAAACCATCGTTATCAAACAACATCAACGCCAATCGCATATAAGTCTTTTTGGTCAATACAACTCGCTCACCAACCATTAGATTTGCATGATGAACAACCGTGTTCCAGTGAACATTAAACTGAAAACCAATGCTATCCAAAGTCCCAGGAATAACAGCCCGGTTTGCAGCCGCATATATTTCAGAATCCAAAAATTCAATAACAAAATCATTGTGTTCAACATCTTGAAGGAACTCCACAGGAAACGACTAATAAAACAAATTTCTAAAGTATTAAAACAAACTTTATGAATTTAAATTTTTTTACATATATACAAATATAACATAACTTTACCGGTAATAAGCTTCGATTATTCCCAACTTCAGCAATGCATCTAACCAGCCTGTTCCGTGTATGAATTCTCCCATAACCACCGCTCTCCCATCCATCTGCATCATACGCTGTAACAAAAAAGGTGTCTGCAGCCTCCTTTATGAAATGCAAAGTCCTAATATTCAAATAGCCACTTTGCTCTATGAAGTTATTCCAGCTTGCACCAGATAAACTCCATTCTTCGCTCCCTCTTTCCCGACAAATAAAAAGTTTCCTTTTAACCCTATTATTATTAATCAGGTACACATAGTCCTTATTGTTATAGTAGTTAATATGATAGTAATCAGGAAGTACCTACATACAACAAACAAACAAATACATAAGCAAACAAACTCAAAAAACGTGTATAACAAGGTTATTATTGGAATATAATCACATAAACACTTACTAAAGTTCTCATATCTTCTACATGATTATAATCCTTGATGAATTGTGTTGTCATTATTCTGCAACCAATCAAAACAAGTTAAACAAGCACATCATTACAAAACATACCACAATCCAAATACATCTAACATCTATCAAACATGAAAACCAGGAATCAATCCTTCAAACACACTCAAATACCATTATAATAAGCAACGCCATTACAACATGTGTGCAATAACAAACATCAATTTCACAACATATCATATTAACACGATTAAATCATTATACAGCAAAACAAATATCACGCGGAACATAAACCATATCACAATCCAAAAACACCTAACATATAGCAAACATGAAAACAGGAATCAGTCCTTCAAATACACACTCAAATATTATTATAATAACGAACACCAGTGCAACATGTACGCAATAACAGACAAACAAAACATCTACATCTAACAAACATCACTTTCACAACATATCATAATAACAGGGTTAAATCATTATACACTAAAACAAATATCAACACATGGTTTCTATACATCCTACCAAAATCAAAAATATTTACAACCTATATTAATCAAAAAAATACAAATTCAATACTTATTGCAGATCCACGACTAAAAAATCTATAAACGACAGTTAAACAATACTCTTAACAACATAGAAAACAATTTAGGGTTGATACCAAAAAACACATACATCACCTATGTACAACTTAAATTAGAGGATTATAATCAACAACAACAAAAATATTGTAATAATCAACTGCCGAAATCAACACATACTATAAAACCCTAATCAAATATAATTAACAGAATCAATAAAATTAACTACTATATACGGTTAAGAGTGAAAACACGATTAGATAATGCTACAAGATTAAAAATCTCCTACCTTTCACACAATGCAGATGAGAATAGTTGATGCCTGATAACTTTTGAGTTTATCTCTATCTTATCTCTAGATGGCAAGAACAAGTAACCGTTTTAATAAATAAAGTGAAGCTAAAGAATCAAATAAAGATAGTAACCATTGTAGGCTTAAGTCTACTGATGTGTTTTTTTTAGGTCTATAATAAACTACCAAGTTTTAAATTTATTTATTGCCGAACTAACCTATAGACTCTAAACACTCACGAGCAGTGTACCTGATCAATGTAGATAGTTTTTAGGTAAGCAAGGGTCGTTCACTAGGAGCGAAGCTAAAGTGATCTAAAGGTATTCTAATTACTAAACTAACTAACCTAGAAAGCAAGTAAATATTTTTGGGGTTTTAGCCTGAGAGGCTATCACGATTTTGTGTGTTTAATTAAACTAAATACGAGAAAATAAATATTAAACTAATTAAAAGCAAATTAAAGATAGATGAAGATATATAGGAAGAACGGGTTAGCCACGTCTAATCCATTTTATAGTTATACATGCTTATGTCTACTTGTTTTAATTCATTCAATTGTTTTGTCGCCAATCCGATTATTAATCCTATCACGATTAAATAACCTACCATCGTGGTGGGAAAGAGGACATGATCATAGTGACTCGTCTAGCATCAATACTAACTTATTGCTTTAAACCATCTAACCTAGTTCGGTATTACACGCTACTAGTCCTATTAGGTTGTAGACACGTTCCGTTTATGCCAAACAATGATTCCTAATAGAGATTCGGGTTAACACGCAAATAACTCAACCTAAGCAACCACAATTACAGGTAGTTAAGTCACATCAATTAAAGTTATAAGGATCATAACCTAGTTACATAGACTTCTACTAGTTATAAGCAATAAACGAGTTTTTATCGACAAGCACCCAATCCAATAACAAAGCAAATACATCGAAAAAATCATAAAAACTAATAAAACTTCATAAACATGGCTAACACCTAAGGGTGTTAGCCCATAATCTCTGTAACAAAATACAAAAATATAATCAAGACGAATAGAGTATTAATAAAAAGAATATGATACGCTAACCGAATGATTAAGTAGTATAACAATGATAAGAGATGTTCTTCAAGTATAATTGGGTCTTCAAGGGTGATCTTCTGCTGTTTTGAGAGGCTTTGATCGTCTGGGAATGGCCCTAAGGGTTCCCAAAGATGCCCTAATTCGTTAATGAGTTCGGTATTTATAGATTCTGAAATCTGGGTCAATACGGCGCATCTATAGAGTTAGATGCGCCGCATCTATAAGTAAACGTAGCCTCCAAGTCTGAAACTGACCCGATATGGCGTATCTATAAATCTGATATGGAGCATCTCCCAATACGGCGTATCTAAAGACCAGATGCGCCGTATCTCCTTCAGATACAGGTAGATCTCCTTTTTCTCTTTCCGTGGCCGCTTGAATCAACTAAAACGGAGTCCGGATGAAGATTTTATGGCCAAAATACGAAAGCATCTTCAAGTGTCGACTTGTAATCTTGACTTCTTCATTAAGCTTCTAATCTCCACTTGATTTCTTGGTAAGGATTGTGTATGGCCGATACGGCGCATCGGATTGGTCCGATGCGGCATATCTGGAGTATAACAAGTTGGTTCTTCTTCGTTGACCAAAGTTTCATATGCGACGCATGATAAAATCAGATGTGGCGCATGCGTCAAAGTCAGGCAATGGTCTTTGATTCGTCTAAGTCTTTATGTATGACGTATCTATCAAGAATGATACGGCGCATCTTCCTTCAGTTCAGTAGACTTTTCCAACTTGATTCATTTTGCTCCAATTTCCGTCCGAAATCATTAACTTTCACCTAATGCTTGTTTATAACTGAGAATTACAAAAGTAAGCGATTAAGTATCAATTCCCATATAAAATAATACAAAAACAAGCAATATACATATGATACATGATGCTAATAAAATGTACTTATTTGATGTCATCAAATATCCCCCCACTTGAACTTTACTTGTCCTCAAGTAAACCTTAGATTAAACTTATGAAAATGTATCCTAAATAGGATGTATTTTTATAATTAAGCACTTATTCGTTTTATCATAATTGCACAACCAAACACTTAACGAATTAGAAATAAAATAAAATATTTCGATAAAAGCAAATCTAATCGTTTAACTGTCCAGTCGTGACGAATATTCTATCATAAGCTTGGCAAGTATACGCATCTCCCCCACTAAAGCTAAGGAGTAACAAGTCTAAAGCGGTAAAAAGGGTTTTTTTTTTTTTTTTTTTTTTTTTTTTTTTTTTTTTGGTTAAGGGTTGATCATCCCTTTTAATCTCTATCGATCTCATATTCCAGAAAAGGCGACAAAATTACAAATACATGATCGAATCCACGACCATGATACTCGCAATTGCTCAATTCCTTAACTCGAATAGGTTAAAGATAGGACCAAGTAATCTTCACCAATAATATTATATCAAAAAGGGCGACAAAATCATAAATACATAGCCGAATCCACGACTACGATACTTAAGATTGCTCAAATCCCTAATCTCAATAAATCAAAGGTTTGGATAGAGAATGATATAGGGTATGGATAATATTTGGGATACAAATTGGTGTAAAATGAAAAATAAACAAAACGGATAAATTAAAATCCTAAGTGTGGTAAATTACTTTCCCAACCATCCCATGAATAAGACTCATATCATTGAATAACTCACGCTTTAACACTTGAAACACACGCTTTAGGTGGACACGAATTATACTTAACAAGATCTCAATCAAAGAATAACCTTAGTTGGCGTTCCCATAACGGCCAACTCTCATTCAATCCATAAATATAATATACAACAAATAGTGGTGATATCGACCACTTAATACAAAACTTTACATAAGTTGGTTAAAACAAACTTCCAACTTTTCATTTTTCTTTTTCTTTTCTATTTTTTTTCCTTTTTTTTTTTTTTTTTTGACAAACTACTAACATAAACATAGATGTGTAAAATTTCACCACATCACTATAACGATAACTCTGGATAATTTTTCCATACTTTTCATGACTTCAGAAATAACAGTAATAGTGAAAGTAGTAAACACACGAAAAATAACAAGACTCAAATTATACAATATCTACTTTCACTCCAATTGCATTGTGCAATTTCCCGACCTTAACCATAGATAATGAATTACGCACGCGAACACAGTTAATTGAAAGGAAACACACTTTGCCTAAAGTAACTAACCAACCACGGATTTTAATCTACAGGGTAGGCTAAGGTGTAAGGGTGTTAACGAAACATTATAACAAAGGTGTAAGAAACGAAAGGAATGGCTCTGAGTGTTTTTCTAGGGGTATCTTACTCTAAAAGTGAGAGTAACAAAGGGGTTTATACGGGGGTTAACTAACCAGTGTAGTTAGTTAATAACACAAAACATATAATAGGCTTTTTGGGTGTAATCCTAGAAATTTACCTTGTTAGACAAGTCACTCCAATTATATCAATAATACTCATTATGGTGGTCTCGAATAGTATAAAAGCCAAGTTCTAAAGTTTACAAATCACCGGCACACTCATAGATTTGTGAATTTTGATAAGTTCACAATTTTCGAAAATAAAATTATGTGTGCAGCTATGCAACTTAGATTAAACAAAAACATGCTAAAAAAATTAAATTTTGATAATTAAGCATAGATTAAAGCATATTTTTGAAAATTTAGGACAAGTAACGTTCTAATTCTCCATCCCCCCACTTAAGTTAAACAACGTCCTCGTTGTTTGTATTTAAAATTAAAAACAAGAGATAGAAAGAATTAGAACGGAGAACTCCCCTGAGATTTGCTCGGTGATGAGTGTCTAAATACTCATCATTTTATTCCCATTTAAACTGCCAAAAAGACCAAAAACTAACCAAATATGCCAAATATATTGTGTTTTTGTGTTTATGCATGTGCAGGTACGGAATTGAAAAAAAAAGACAAAAAGAAAGACAAAATAAACAAAACCGAGTACGAGATTGAAAATAGTACGAAGTTACAAGTCCAACGATAATTTTATTTGAAGCATCGAGGTAAGAGACGAAAAATTTAAAGATTGAAGCTCAAATTTTTATTGCCCATCAAATATTAAAATGTAGACATATGCTTTCTCTTTATTAGCATACTACAAATAAAAAAATAAAAAAAAAGAAAAAGAAAGAAAATTTTATTTTGGTGGAACGCCTATTTTGATGAACAAGCAACAAAATGAAAAAAAAGTAACATGAGCAAGTGGCCCACTGCCTCTTTTGATGAACAAGAGACAAAATGAAATAGGAGTAATATAATACAGAGAGAAGATATTTAAATGGCTTAAATGGCGTGTGACTGCTGCTGTCTTTCTCCAACCGCCTTCAAGAAAATTTTCAGCCAACCAAAGAGAGCCACGTGGCGCCATGGGGAGAAACTAACCGCCTCCAAATACTATAAATAGAGGGGTTATACTATACAAGCCCCCCTATGATGTCAAATCATAGGGGACAAGGGGAATCTTTCTTTTATTTGGCAGTATAACACAGTTTTCTGTCAGTTTTTGTTCCGTATTTCTGACAGTTTTTAGCGTTTGACATATTAAACTTTATATTTTCTGTTCCGTACTTTCAGGTTTATAGTTTTTTTTATATAAATAAAATTATAAAAATAAAAAAAATAAAAATAAAAATAAAAAAAAATCAAAAAAAAGGGGGGGCTTGGATAACAAAAAAATGGGGGGGCTTGTATAACTTATGAAGCAGTTTTTTTAGTTTTAAAAGTAGACAGTTTTTATTTAAGTTAGTAGTTTTTTTTCAGTTAATTTTTACTTAATCGTTTTTATTGCTTATTTTTATTACCTTGTCATTTAAATGCTTTCAGGATCTTATTACTCTTTGACAAATTGTAATAAACCTATTTACAGTACCAATTTTAATCTATCTTTATATTTCAATTTATGCTTAATCGTACCTTAATTTTCAAGTCATTTAAATATTGTTCCCTCTAGCTCAATTCAAACATAAAAAGAGATGCATGAGCTTGTTAAGCTCGGCTTATTTTCCAAATAAGCCTTGACACCTCTTAAGTTTGAGAGCAATTAAAATTTAGTTTGTCTGTTTATTTTTAGTTTTCTTTTGTTTAGTAATTATTCTAGTTTTAATACTAGTCCAATCTATTCTAGTTTTAATACTAGTCCAATCTATTCTAGTTTTAATACTAGTCCGATCTATTCTAGTTTTAATACTAGTCCTAGTAATTTAGCTTTATATATTATTGTTTATTTATTGTCATTTTTTAACGTAATGATTATTATCGTTGTTATTAGCATAGATTTTATTATGTACGAGTAGTTTTATATAAGTTTGCTTTATAAGTCGCTTTTAATTTATATTCACATGTTTTAGCGTAAAAATCCAGAATACACCTTTTTTCTATTCAATTTCACCCGATCACAAATTCGTTTTATTACAGATTTCACGCCTCGTTGTATTGTGTCCTTAAGCTGTTTGACTCTTGTTGACCATTCGTTTGGTCAATATTAGTTGACCGTTTGGGGCCGATCACTCGGTATGATCTTCCAATGTAAACGTGCGAGCGTATATAATGCGGGAGTCCATCAACCTCTTCAATTGTCCAGACCTGTAAAAATATAAAGACCACAGAAAAAGAATCTCGAGAGCATCTCGTTAATCATTGGTTAGGAAAATAAAAATACGAAAAAATTACAGGTCAGAGTGTCGATGCGCCGTATCCATGGAATATTGGATACGCCGCATCAACTTCCTGTAACTAATACGCCGCATCCACTAAAAGTGCATGCGCCGTATTGACCAACTGACAGAAATACGAAAATAAAAATAAACTAAAAACAAAATATAAGACAAGCATGGGTTGCCTCCCAAGAAGCGCTTGTTTTTGTTAGAGTCACGAGCCTGACTCCACCCTTATTTACTAGGCAATAGGGTGTTTTTCCCCCCACTTGCGGTCAAGTGCGGGTGATAGTAGCAATAAGCACCATAACGGTGTAAATTTGCTACTAGAGATGGATAGAATATGTAAAGATAATACCTTGGCAATATGTGTACTTCGTTCATTACCTTACCCGGTTTGGTTGTTAAATTGGATGTGATGAACATTACATGTGAGAGAGTAGTATGTTGAGGATCAATGAATCTCCCTTCTTCTTCGTTTGTTCTATTGGTAGTAAGGCGTCCCTTGACTTCCATAAAAGATGAGAAAGGGTCTTTGGCGAGTAAAAGTTCGGGTTCCTCTATATCCTTCATAGGATTGAAATCATCCTCTTCAATCATGGTCGTGTCCATCAGCTCATCCTTGAATTCTTTTTCTTTTTTAACCAAAAATGGGTTGATAACAGGTGCTTTATATTCATCATTAGTTGGTGTAGTAAATTCCACCTCATCATTCTTTCGTTTTGCAACCTGTTTAGGAAAACTAGCAAGATTATTAGTAACGGGATTAATAATATTAAATAAATTAGTACCACTTTTTGTTGTAAGTGACTCCAATTCATCTTATGAGTCTCCATCTTCAACTAGTGGTCTTGTAATTTCATCCTTTTCCCGAATAGCCGCCTCAAATAAGTCATCCCACATTTCTTCAAAATCCTTTGTGGGGTCATAATATGGCTCATTTGTTCCACGCATGAATATTTCATTTTGTTGTGGCAATTGCGGTATGGCATCGTACACAATACAATCAAAACTTTCAATATTAGAATACTCATTATCTTCATCCGATGAAATATCATCATGGTGTTTTTGATATGATGAGAATATATTTTCCAACTCGGGTGAAAAATCACAAGTAATAGCACCATACACCATTGTTCTACATTCATCTTCATTTTCATCATAAGCACTTTCGGATGAATAAGCTTCTTTGTAAACAATTGCCGGATTTTCATTCAAATCAAACACTTGTGACTCTTCTTCATCTTGGGCAACTTCCGGAGAAATAACATCATCAATAACAATTGCCGGAAACCTAATTGCACCAAAATCGTATGATTCTTCTTCATCATCATCATTGGATAAAGTCCAAGTGTGTCTAAATGGAAATGTCTTTCTTTCTTTCCCTGACTCTTCCTGCTTTGATAATAAGTACTCTTCCATCGTGGGTTCTTTATCATTGATGACTTGTGCACCATATCTTGCTCTTTCCCAATCGTAAACCTTTTTATTGCTCAAGGATCTTTCATTGTTAAGCCTAAGATATTCTTCCATAGTTATGTCCGGATTATCCATCATCATTATTACCTGAAAGATAAACAACCAAGAACAGCAGTAACCGAAACAAAAACAATAAAAACTAAAACGAAAAATAAAAATTAAATAAACAAAAATAAAGAAAAACGATAAAAAAAAATTGGTCACAGAAAGTCAATACGCCGTATACAATTGACCTGTATACGCCGTATTGATATAAGCCAGATACGCCGCATCCACAGACAAGGATACGCCGTATTGCCTTTCTGAGACAGAAACACAGAATAAAAAACACACAGAAACAAATAAAACTAACTAAACTAAAATACCAATAAATCAAATTAAAACAATCACTCCCCGGCAGCGGCGCCAAAAACTTGATGTGTTTTTTTTAGGTCTATAATAAACTACCAAGTTTTAAATTTATTTATTGCCGAACTAACCTATAGACTCTAAACACTCACGAGCAGTGTACCCGATCAATGTAGATAGTTTTTAGGTAAGCAAGGGTCGTTCACTAGGAGCGAAGCTAAAGTGATCTAAAGGTATTCTAATTACTAAACTAACTAACCTAGAAAGCAAGTAAATATTTTTGGGGTTTTAGCCTGAGAGGCTATCACGATTTTGTGTGTTTAATTAAACTAAATACGAGAAAATAAATATTAAACTAATTAAAAACAAATTAAAGATAGATGAAGATAGATAGGAAGAACGGGTTAGCCACGTCTAATCCATTTTATAGTTATACATGCTTATGTCTACTTGTTTTAATTCATTCAATTGTTTTGTCGCCAATCCGATTATTAATCCTGTCACGATTAAATAACCTACCATCGTGGTGGGAAAGAGGACATGATCATAGTGACTCGTCTAGCATCAATACTAACTTATTGCTTTAAACCATCTAACCTAGTTCGGTATTACACGCTACTAGTCCTATTAGGCTGTAGACACGTTCCGTTTATGCCAAACAATGATTCCTAATAGAGATTCGGGTTAACACGCAAATAACTCAAACTAAGCAACCACAATTACAGGTAGTTAAGTCACATCAATTAAAGTTATAAGGATCATAACCTAGTTACATAGACTTCTACTAGTTATAAGCAATAAACGAGTTTTTATCGACAAGCACCCAATCCAATAACAAAGCAAACACATCGACAAAATCATAAAAACTAATAAAACTTCATAAACATGGCTAACACCTAAGGGAGTTAGCCCATAATCTCTGTAACAAAATACAAAAATATAATCAAGACGAATAGAGTATTAAACATAAAGAATATGATACGCTAACCAAATGATTAAGTAGTATAACAATGATAAGAGATGTTCTTCAAGTATAATTGGGTCTTCAAGGGTGATCTTCTGCTGTTTTGAGAGGCTTTGATCGTCTGGGAATGGCCCTAAGGGTTCCCAAAGATGCCCTAATTCGTTAATGAGTTCGGTATTTATAGATTCTGAAATCTGGGTCAATACGGCGCATCTATAGAGTTAGATGCGCCGCATCTATAAGTAAACGTAGCCTCCAAGTCTGAAACTGACCCGATATGGCGCATCTATAAATCTGATATGGAGCATCTCCTAATACGGCGCATCTAAAGACCAGATGCGCCGCATCTCCTTCAGATACAAGTAGATCTCCTTTTTCTCTTTCCGTGGCCGCTTGAATCAACTAAAACGGAGTCCGGATGAAGATTTTATGGCCAAAATACGAAAGCATCTTCAAGTGTCGACTTGTAATCTTGACTTCTTCATTCAGCTTCTAATCTCCACTTCATTTCTTGGTAAGGATTGTGTATGGCCGATACGGCGCATCGGATTGGTCCGATGCGTATCTGGAGTAGAACAAGTTGGTTCTTCTTCGTTGACCAAAGTTTCATATGCGACGCATGATAAAATCAGATGCGGCGCATGCGTCAAAGTCAGGCAATGGTCTTTGATTCGTCTAAGTCTTTATGTACGACGTATCTATCAAGAATGATACGGCGCATCTTCCTTCAGTTCAGTAGACTTTTCCAACTTGATTCATTTTGCTCCAATTTCCGTCCGAAATCATTAACTTTCACCTAATGCTTGTTTATAACTGAGAATTACAAAAGTAAGCGATTAAGTATCAATTCTCATATAAAATAATACAAAAACAAGCAATATACATAGGATACATGATGCTAATAAAATGTACTTATTTGATGTCATCATCTACTCACAAGTAATCATTAACCTGCATGCAAATGTATTCATTCAATATTGATTATAGAATAGATATTTTTTAACAAAAAAAATAACATAAGCATTAAAAATGTATACATCAAACCAGGTTCAAATGTTATTAGGATACAAAAATGTATTCTCATAAAAAAATACATAAATAAAAAATAACGCCATACATGTATTCTAAGAAGATAATAATAATGAATGCATAAAAAATTGAGACAGTGGTAACTACCAAATCACTTTGACAAATAAAAAGAAGTACAAATACACTAATGCTGACAATGTATAACACAACAAAACATAAAATAAACAACATAGACAATTGCTAAGCGCTAAATAATCCAAGATTCATTTTTATGTGTCTCGGTAATTAACAATTATAATAAAGAGCGTGAAACTTACAAAAGAAAAAATTACAAAGCATGGCCGCCCATCGGGAGGGCTTCGACAACTAGTATATATATATATATATATATATATATATATATATATATATATATATATATATATATATATATATATATATATATATATCTACATATTATATATAACAGGATGCGTATGACGTCATCAAATGCATGATTGATGAATAAGCGCTTGATTGATGAGTAATCATGCTCTTATTCCACCTAAGCAGTCCACCTAAGCAAGATTTGACCGAATAAAATTCGTATGTTGACTTTTAATTCCGAAATTTTAAAAAAGTCTCTAAAGATTCGAACTTGGGTTGTTTACATGTCTTAAATATATATCAATGTTACCATTAGACCAAATTATTTTTTGTGTTATAGCTACCAAAAAAAATAACTATAATCTTCTTTTTTGATGACCATGCGGAATATTTGGAAAGATATATGTATTTTCTAAACATGTATCCCGTTATATTTTTCAAAATATGTTTAATTTGTAGAAGATATGATTTTAAAGATAAGTTTACAATGTATTTTGTATAAATATTTTATTCCTATATTTAAGATCATATAGCTACTTTTACACTATATGTGGATGAAAATATAACGTTTCTTCTCAAGCCAAAAGCATTTGCACAACGATTTCAGAAGGTGTGTTTTTTATATATACTTTAATCAATGTGTTGATGTAATTTTAGTGTTGTTGTTGTATAATTAATTTAATGGTTGCATGTACAGTCGTAATTTTTATGTAGTTTTTGTATAATTAATCCAATGTTTACATAGACCATCATTTATTAACAAATAATCTATTCGTATGGTTGTTGCATTGTTAATGATATTGTTGTTGAAGCCATGTAATGTTTTGTTGCATAAACATGCATAAACAGTATCAAGTATATCGAGCAGTACTAATAGATTGTGGCAGTGCCAACACGTGTAAAATAAATACACATAAGCGGTATCAAGTATGTTACAGTCGTAAATATAACAAACATCTATTTGTAAGTTGTTATATTCTTATTGATGTTGTTGTTGAAGCAATCTAATGCACAGAAACATTGCTATTCAGACGAAACACTTGCTTTCAGAATGTATGTTTTGTTACATATAATTTAACCATTGGGTTGTTTTAATTTTTATGTAGTTGTTGTATAACTAATGTAATGTTTACATAGACCATCATTTATTAACAAATAATCTATTCGTATTGTTGTTGTATTGTTAATGATATTGTTGTTGAAGCCATGTAATGTTTTGTTGTAGAAACACGCATAAACAGTATCAAGTATATCGAGCAGTACTAATAGATTGTGGCAGTGCCAACATGTGTAAAATAAATACACATAAGCGGTATCAAGTATGTCTAGTAGTACCAATATAGTATAGCAGTACTAACCATATAGTATAGTATAGCAGTAATATTTTTAATGTCTATGTTTATGTTTGTATAATATGTAAACGTCCACATACCGTGAATGTGTTTTCATGCGTTGTGCATTAATCTTAGTATTTTTACTATCCATGTTTATGTTTCTATGATAGGTAAACCTCCACAGACGGTAAACGTGGTTGAAAGTACATGAGGTATTTAGTTGAAAGTTCATGAGGTATTTTGTTGTTATATAGTTTTTAATACATCATGTATTAATTTGGTTTATTTTACCATGTATCATTATGGTTTCCATGCGTCTCTTTAATAAATATATGAAAAACCCTGGCCCAACAAAACGAGCCCAGTAATGACTATTCCGAATTAATGATGAGCTATATAATTGAAATTATACAATGATGATCTATATGTAAAATAACTCTTCCGATGGATTCATCAAACCCTAAAATATCTCAAGATAAAAAATCACATGCGCCTCGCACTGATTCAAAGTGCGAAGAGCAAACGGTTCGTGGAAAAAAACATGTGACAGAACCAAGCATTGACGATGGGGTACATGATCGGCGCAGTAAAGGTCCAAATACCAAGGTGGACGATGCATTGAGGTTTCTTACGTCGGTTTTTGAAGAAGGTGGATCTTCTCAAAGTAATAAAGGTATTGTATATAATGCTTATAATATATTCTAAATAGATTTATGTTTTCATGTTAAGCTTATTAGCCCATTTTTTGTTTTTTTGTTTTTTTTTTATTAGATGAGCTACCTGAGTCTATTTTCCTTGATTGGCTTAAATTGAACGTTGGAGATCCTCAAGAGTCTTTACAAGTTCTCAATGCGGTTCAATCAAAGGTCCTAAAGGCGGAAACTATGATCAACGAATTACGTGGGATGGGCCATGAACTAACTGATGACTATTTTGTGGATTTAAACTTCTTTAGTGATGAAGATTGAAATTTTATCATCTTATTAGTAATCGTTGTTCACAGCCGATGTTTAACGATTTGAATGTTTTTTAGTTAATCGAATTTCTTCAGCAGTTTCATACATCGTTTTTAATTTTTATTAGATGCAAATAATTTTTTACTCTAAATACATAATATGCGTAAATCATGACGGGATATAATCTTATATTTAAATAGGATAATATGCATGGTAATATACGGTAATTGATAAACATGGTATATAGGATATTGGTTAAATTTAAAATATACTTCTCATAGCTTATACAACCTTTACGCCTTTTAAATATACAATCTTATATTTAAATAGGATAATATGCATGCTAAATATATGGTAATTGATAAACATGGTATACAGGATATTGGTTAAATTTAAAATATACTCATCATAGCTTATACACCCTTTCCGCACCTATAAATGCTGGATCGAATTCGAAAGCAATCAAACAATTACAATTCTTTTTTACTTTAGGTTAACAATAATAGTTTCCAATGGGTCGTTTGTTTTTTTCTTCATCAAATCCGCCAAACAAACGTCCGAGAAGCGTTTCCCCAACAAAGGAGATTTCATCAGATCCAAAAACAGACGCAGCGGTTGTGAGATATTTCCTACCAATACGATATATTTCCCAACTTAGACGACATATAGCAGAGATGGAGGCAGGAATCGCACGCGATGAACAAACAGTGTTGGAGTGTAAAGAGGCTATTGATCAACAAAAGAAGAAGATATTGGAGTATCAAGAGACGATAAAGAATGTTAAAAAACAGATGGACAACTATAACTGTTTGTAGTTTTTTTTTCGTGTTCGATCGTATTTGTCAGCCTTTATTGTTTTAAAAATACATCTTTTATGTTTAATGTTGGTATATTGTTGTTTGATTCTTTTAAAAATACATTTTTTGGTTCTTATGAGTTAAAACGTATTAACTTTTTTGAGCCAGCAGTATTAATGAAACAAATAAATAATCCAAATAATAAGAGTACCCAATAACATGTACACAATCAACATAAGTCCTCAACGGATATGTCACTAATTCGGCCCAGTACCAGCGTCTATCTAACAGTACAATTATATTGATAGCAGTACTAAACTTTATTATTATGAGCTGCGGAAACTTTAAAGGGACGTCTATCCAACAGTACTAACTGTTTGTGCAGATGTGCGAGCATAATTATTAAATAGGAAAATTATGATTTAGTTTTTTAATCTATAATACATAAACAGGTTTATAGGAAGCACCAATTTAACACTATATTATCTCAAATACAACAGTACTAACGTAACCAGCAGTATTAACATTGGTGATGTTTAAAAATAATATTAACCGGGATGGAAGATGTTGTTGAAATGATAGACGATGATATTCCGGCAGTGTGCGTTGGTGCCACGAACGCCACTTTAATTCAAATTGATGATGTATGCAAGCGTACGACAAAATAATTGTATGTCCATTGAAAATCAACAGATATTGTTTGGAAGTTTTGTAACAAATCGACAAAATAAATAGATCAAGCCAATTGACTGACTTAATACATAAAGCAGATATCGAAATCAAACATTGTATAGGGAAAAAACTACTAAAACAACTTAGTTAAAATCGTTCATCTTCATGGCATTACCCTCTTCCTCGCGGACACCGGCTTTGGCTTGAGCACACAAATCAACTAGCAGTTCAAGCAATGCCCGATGCCTCTCTTGAGTTTTTTTCAAAGCATTGAGTGAGTCTAATGCGACTCCACGGTGCCCTAATGCTTCCATGTCAGCTATCATCACGCGGTTCTTCGCCATAACTCTCCTGAGATGCTCACAACAAGCGTGTATCAATTTTGCACAGAACGAGTCTTCATGTGACTGCTGCACAAACCACACGCGCATACAATCATGCAGTTTGGACGAGCCAGAAATTTTCATCAGATCATCTAAAATTTGGAATTGTGCCATTGGAAACATTATGCCAGTTGATCGGCATCTTTCATTATATATTATTGTATTTAAATAGTAGAAGTATCTAAATATATTTAAACTTTGTCAATTATCTTATACCCTACATATATGATATGCTTAAATAATTTCCAAAGATAAGTTTATACTGAAAACACATTGATAAAATTGCTACTTTATAGTAATAGATATATATGGCATATCAAACTTTGTTTAAATTTAAAAGATATTGATTATAGATTATATATTTTTTTTCAAGTTAAATATTTTCAATATCTTTCCACAACCATTTGATACTGTGAACAGTTCAAACGAGTTTACAGTATAATTGATTTATTGGCATCATGGCAACTATATCAAATGATTTAGCAATTCGACCAACAGGAAAACCAAAACTTAAGGCGCAACAAACAAATGTAAGCAGAGGACGACCACCAATATATCCAATGGCAATGGGTAATTCAGTTAGTTACAACTACACATCATTATATTTATATACTCTGTATATGTTCGATGACAAATATTTTATTGTGTTAACTCAACTTCAATTTACGACAGGTACCAATAGTTTCAGCACACGGTCAACATGCGCGCCTTTTTCAAACAATGTCAACAACATCTTAACGCATATGCCAGTAACATGCGTACCAGATGTGAAAAATAAAAAGACAACGATACAAAATATTTGTTAATTATTTGTTGATGGAATAATAACTATGTTATATGTTTTGGTTCAGTTTGTGGTTTATGTGCCTGATGTTGTTTTGGGCTGTGAAAGCGTGTGAGTTGGCCGTATGTTGATATCATGAGGATCTGCTGTAAATTGAATTTGCATTAACGTTATCAAATAATTATCATTGTACTATAATTCAGCATCTAAATATCATGTTTTGTAGTTTCAACTAACATTCATGATGCAATTTGACACAGATACTAATGATCTCAATCTACGGCCAACTCGCATGCCTTCTCAAATAAAAAAAAAAACATCTGAATGCATAGGCCGACCACCGATATACCCAAACGAAGCAGGTCATTTAATTAACTGAAACTATCCAACATGATATTTACACACTATATTTGCTTGCAATGAAAACTATTTGATCATGTTAATACAACTTCATTTTACAACAGCTCCTACCGATATAAGCATACGGCCAACTCGCACGATTTCACAACCCAAAACAACAACAGCCACAGAAACCACAAAAAGACCGAGGGGACGTCCATTCAAAGATCTAACCAAAACACGTAATAATGTTACAATTCCTCCAGCAAATAATTAACAGTTATTTCCGCTTCGTATTTTTGTTTATTCGTTTTTTTTACAGCCATGCCTAAAGAGCCTACCTATCTTGGAACTATTCAACCTGGTGTACACATTGCAAAACGCAAATCACAGAGACTACATGATAAAATGAAAGCACCCGTGCAAAAAATACCAAGACGGGAGGGTTTAAATACCACATCTTCTGCAAACAATCAAGAAGCACATAAAAACCAATTTAAAGGCATATCTAATGGTAAAGCCATTAGACAAATCCGTATAAAAAAACACCATTCAGTACCAAAAAAATATATAAGTTTTATTTTATTTATTTTTTCATTTTTTTAAAAATAATAATTAATTTAATTCATTATACATTTACAGATTATTTTGACCATGGAGATCCTATTTACACATGTCAATCGTGCGATGCATTACTGTGGCATGCTGAGGCTATGGTAGGATCAACGTCTTCAAACGAAGATACTTACTCTATATGTTGTGCAAAAGGAAAAGTGAAATTAGGAAATGAAGTTAAGAATCCACCTGAATTGTTGAGACAGCTTATGGATGGTGAACATCCAAAAAGCAAGGATTTTGTTGATAATATCAGACGATATAATTCGATGTTTTCATTCACATCCATGGGTGCAAGACAGGACACATCTGTTAATCAAGGATATGGAGCATATTGTTACAGGATACAAGGTGAAAATTATCATAGAATGGGGAGTCTGTTACCAGAGGGCAACAAACCTCCTGTTTTTGCACAATTATATATTTACGATTCAAAAAATGAAATACAGAATAGAATTAATTGTGTCAGGTATGATAACGTTGATTATTTTTTCATTTTGTACATGTCGTTTATATATTACTTGCATAAACAACAACATACTAATATAACTATATTCATTTCATACAGTACCATCGACAGCACATCGAAATCAACCAACTATAACATAGACCACCAGCTGACTGTAGATTTACGGGACATGCTGGATACAATCAATCCATTAGTTGGTCAGTTCAGAATGGCTGGGGAACGATTAGTCAGGAAAAGTGACGAAAACAAATTCAAATTACGCCTTATCGGTACACGAGAACGAGATGGTAGAAATTATAACCTACCCACAGCTGATGAAATTGGAGGACTCATAGTTGGGGACTTTGACACTACAACACACAAAAGAGACATTATTTTGCACTTACAAGAAGGAGGGCTTAGAAGAATTAGTGAGTTGCACCCGTCATACCTGGCATTACAGTACCCATTGTTGTTCCCATATGCAGAAGATGGTTACTGGACAGACATATATCATGTAGGCATTACTGATTACACACCAACAAACAAAAAAACTCGCGTAACAATGAGGGAGTATTTTTCATATCGGCTACAAGAAAGGGCAGGAGTTTTCTCGATGATACTCAATGCAAGGAGGTTATGCCAACAATTTATTGTTGACGCTTACACTATGATAGAATCTGAAAGGATGTCGTTTGTTAAAAATCAACAGAAGGATCTGAGGAGTGAAACATATTCTAAACTTGCAAAATTGGCAGAGCAAGAAGATTCTGGGGTGACATTACGTGGGAAAAAGGTTATATTACCATCGTCATTTACTGGGAGCCCAAGATATATGATGCAAAACTATTTAGATGCAATGACAATATGCAAGGTTTACGGATATCCTGACCTGTTTATCACATTCACATGCAATCCAAATTGGCCAGAAATTGCACGGTTTGTCGCAGATAAGGGGTTGAAGTCTGAGGATAGGCCTGATGCAATAGTCAGGGTATTTAAACAAAAGTTGGACAGGCTAATGAGAGATTTTAAAGACCGCCATTTTTTTGGACATTTAAAAGCAGGTATTATCATATTTCTATTATAAAAATGTAGAGTAACTGCGTCAATTATCATTGATTATATACATTACTTAACATTATCATCTTGATGCAGCTGTTTATACCGTTGAATTCCAGAAAAGAGGTCTACCACATGCTCATATATTGCTTTTCTTGGAAGAAAAAGATAAAATCAAGACAACAAGCCAAATTGATCAATTTATTTCAGCGGAGATACCGGATAAAAATGAAGACCCGGAACTGTATGAAATTGTTACTGATCATATGATGCATGGGCCATGTGGCCCCCAACGGCCAACTTGCCCCTGTACCGTAAAAAATAAGTGCACAAAGAGATTCCCTAAGGAATTTAACGATTCGACAGTCATAGATGACAATGGATACGCACTTTATAAAAGGAGGAACGATGGATGTACAGTAACAAAGAGCAGGTCAGAATTACACAACGGATATGTGGTACCTTACAATCCAGCGTTGTTGAGATGCTACCAATCACATATTAATGTGGAGTGGTGCAATCAGGCGACGTCCATAAAATATCTTTTCAAGTATATAAACAAGGGTCCAGATAGGGCCACGGCGGCCGTAGAAGACCAAGATGTAGATGAAGTCAAGGACTATTACGATTGTCGCTATCTTTCAGCGTGCGAGGCGGCATGGAGGATTTACAAATTTGACATCCACTACAGATTTCCTCCCGTTGAACGCTTGCCGTTTCATTTGGAAGGCGAACAGTCGGTTATATTTGATGCTTCAGAAAGCATTGACTGTACTTTGGATAAAGCATCCGTAAATGATACGAAATTTGTCCAATGGATGAAAACAAATAGGACAGATCAAGAAGCGAGAAGCCTACTTTACCACGAGTTTCCACAACACTATGTATGGAAACAAGAAGAGAAAATTTGGGTAAAAAGACAGAAAGGCACATGCATTGGACGCGTACATCACGTGTCGCCGTCAACCGGGGAGCTGTTTTATTTACGAGTCTTGATTAACAAAGTCCCAGGCGCACAAGATTGGGTTGACTTTAGAAAATTCGAAAATGTTACGTACAATACCTACAAGGAGGCTTGCCAAGCGCGGGGTCTATTGGAAGATGACAAAGAATATATTGATGGGTTGTTAGAAGCCAGTCTATGGGGGTCCGGAAACTACCTGCGTAAGTTTTATGTCATACTAATCCTGACAGATTGCATGTCTCGACCAGAGTTTGTTTATGAAAAAACATGGGAAGTAATGGCTACTGACGTGTTACATGCAGAACGAATAAAAAGGAATGATCCAGGTATGATACTTTTAATGTAAAATATTAAATTGAAAACAACATATCTCCATGATTTATAAAAAATACGCTCACTATTTGTTATCTAAAAACAATGTAATTCAACATAACTACTAATAAGCAGGACATTATATTAGACCACAAACTCTGTCTATAAGTCTACAGATTATATCCATAATCAAAGGAAACTACCACTACCGTGTCCACATTACGCAACAAATACTTATCATAACATATGGTCGCCATAACCAAATTAAAAGTTTATGTACCCAGAAAAACATACCAAAAGCAGCATCAGCAAACATGAAACACTGGAATCTTTGTTTCATTTTCCCCATATAGAACATAGCTTTGTCGTCCATAACATTTTTGACATTCATGAAACCATTCAGGGAGTGTCTACAACATAACCATAATACAATTAGACTTATGTATTAACAAATATTGGAGAAACAAAGCACAAAATTAAATTAAGCATTCTACTATGTACACAATAACCACAAATTATTACACACCTGATTTTTCCGATAACAGTAATCAACCTTCATCAAAAACTGATAAGCCATGTCTCAGAAAATGAAAAAATCGTTAAAGATGATAGTCAAAACAGTAAACTAAATAGCCACAATGATAACCTATAAAATACGTCTAAGATATTAAACATGCATTTGATATATATATATGTTTCATAAAATGAAACTAAAAAAAATAAAATTTATTTTTGCAGATTTGGAACTTTCGGACGAACAAAGAAAGAATATATGCCTTACATATATTGAGCACATGCTTCTTTGTAACAATAAAAGTTTAAGGAGTATCCCAAACATGCCTTTGCCAAACGAAATGTTTTCTAAGGCGAATTACAACAGACTGATAGCAGAAGAGTTAAGATACAACCCAGAAGAATTACAAGAACAACACGATAAACTCTTTGGTACGTTGACCGTCGAGCAAAAAAAAATATATAATACTTTAATGGATGCTGTTAATGGCCAAACGGGTGGTATGTTCTTTGTATATGGATATGGAGGCACGGGTAAAACTTATCTTTACAAAACATTATCCGCTGCAATCAGATCACAAGGCTATATAGTATTAAATGTCGCGTCAAGTGGTATAGCCGCACTTTTATTAGAAGGAGGGAGAACTGCACATTCTCGATTTGCAATTCCCATCAATGTGGTCGATGATTCTATGTGCCATATCCCAGCAGATAGTGAACTGGCCGAATTGATAAGGGAGTGCAAACTAATCATATGGGATGAAGCTCCAATGACACATAGACATTGCTACGAAGCGTTCGATAGGACACTGAGAGACATATGTAGGACACATCATTCAACCCCAATGGATCAAATATTCGGAGGAAAAGTAGTTTTGTTTGGGGGTGACTTTCGACAAATTCTTCCGGTCATCACAGGTGGTTCACGACACAATGTTGTACACTCGGCAATAAATTCTTCATATCTATGGGACCATTGTACAGTGTTACGCTTGACTATCAACATGAGACTTGGAGCAGGTACAAATCAATCCGAACGTAAAGAAATACAAGACTTTGCGGACTGGATATTATCAATTGGCAATGGAACGATCGGAGGTAAAAACGATGGAGAGGCAAATGTTGAATTCACGAACGATATGTTGATTCCTGACTCTGAAGATCATGTTGGTGCAATAATAGAAGAGACTTACCCGCATGTGGTCAAAAACCTCTATAACCCAACCTTTTTCCAGGAAAGGGCCATACTGGCGCCTACACATGAACTTGTGGATATGATCAATGACAGGATGCTTACGCTACTTGAAGGAGATCAAAAAACATATCTAAGTTCTGATTCAATTGGTATTGTTGATGAAGACTCCACTTTCAATCAGGACTTATACACATGTGACTTTCTCAACAGCATTAAAATATCTGGACTTCCACGTCATTCATTGACACTGAAAATAGGTACACCTGTTATGTGCATGCGAAACATTGATCAAATAGCTGGATTGTGCAATGGAACCAGGCTCCAAGTTCGAAGGCTTGGTACTAATATAATTGAGGCTAAAATAATATCGGGCGGAAGTGTTGGTACTGTTTGCGCTATACCACGTATGGTTTTAAGTCCTTCGGATACCAAAATGCCTTTTAAATTTAATCGAAGACAATTCCCGGTATCACCGTGCTTCGCAATGACAATTAATAAAAGCCAAGGCCAAACGTTGACACATGTAGGACTATTTCTCCAGCGTCCTGTTTTCTCGCACGGCCAGCTTTATGTAGCAGTGTCTCGAGTGAAGAACAAGAAAGGTTTGAAAGTCCTTTGTTGTGACGAGGATGGGAAATACACAAAATCAACGACAAATGTTGTGTATAAAGAAGCATTGTTTCGAATTTAAAAGGTATTTCAACCTTTGAATCACATTAAATTTGTGTTTTTACTTACAGCTTATGAGTTAGACATGTATAGTTCCACTCAAGTATCATAATAATATCAACACAAAATATAACAGTACATAACCTGTTTCAAAAAATGACGCATTCATTTTCCAGAACAAAATTTTCCATAATAAGCATGAGGAATGGTTGTTAAACCTACTACTACATTTAAGAAACATTAAACAACACAGTGGCATTTTTAAGCCATGATCTAACTAAAACCCCCCAATTACCAACAATTAAGATGTTTCAAAACAAATAAAATTTACCTTCGTCCACAGTAACTCAAGACATAATTCAGTTGCCTTCGTACTTTGTCTCGATTCCTTTACATTTCCTTGCTTCTGATCCACTCGGTTCTTCTTCACATGAACATGAAGCATTTTGTAAAATATCTCTTTCCTCAAGCATATTTGCTCGCATGAAATAAGATAAAGTGCTTCATATTCATGTGAACAAGAAAGGAGCAAATGTTGCCGACATATGTGAGTTTTGGTGTGTATACGTTGAATTTGGTGGTTGGTGTAAGTAACTAGAAAGATACCTGATGCAAATGGTATTGTCAGTGTCAATGATGTAATAGGACATGATACTGCCAGTGTTGAAGGTTAAAAATCAGATTCATTTAAACTCTGATGGGACAGAACATTGTACTGCCATTCTTACTGATGTAACGGAACATCGTACTGCCAGTGTTCAAGGTGCTCTAATAAACGAGATTTCATCCCTAAAATTACACATAAAATAATTACTTAAGTTAATTATAACATACAATTAAACACAAAAAACAAAACATGCGATTGCAAAATATTAGCTTAAATATACAGATAAATATAATACAATTAGTCAATCAAAATATTCAAGATTTCATCCTTTCAATACGAAAATCAGGTAACAAAGGTTAGCAAAACACAAACAAAACTATTAGATCAAGAATATGTAATTCACCTTTTGTTGATCTGGGCAAAAATAATTTGAGCAGTGAGATGTTGGTGTTTTCGATAATGTGATGATACTTTGTGTGAATAGCAGTTATGAGTAATTATAACTGATAAGATAGCGAGCCTATATGAATAGCCTATTAATGAGTATCCTACACAACTTGCATGTTCTACAAAGATTTTTCTTTTAATAATTTACAATCAGAATTTCATGTCATAAAATAATACTAATAAAAATAAAAATAAAAATCCATCATATTATTTACATCAAAATATACTTGCATAATACAATACATGAATGCAATTGGTAACTCACAATATAAGATCAATAATGTAGACTCACGTTTTCTTTATCCAGACACGCATTTTTTTTAAAAATATTTTTGTCTATTAAATTTAATAATAATAATTATTCTCTTGAAAATGATGAAATAAAATAACTTTCTCACATCAAAATGTATAAGCAATGTTATTTAATGTGTTAACATGTAAATGACTATTGTGTGCGAATATGAAAGAGGAAAATATTGACAATAAAAAACAATCTAACGCGCGTTCTATTGCTTTTGTATAAAAGTAGTCATATTTTATTATGTTGAATGTAACGAAATTAAGGCATGATTTAAAATTCATTACAACCATCCAGTCTAAAATTACAAGTCATGCCCGCCCATTGGGTGGGCTTTGAAGTCTAGTATATATATATATATATATATATATATATATATATATATATATATATATATATATATATATATATATATATATTTGATAGGATTTATTGATTTGATGATAATAAAATGACCAAGATCGCCAATATAGAATTCTAGAAAAGATGGAGGATTCTAGAAGACTTGTTGAAAAAAAAAGATAAAGATTATAAAAGATTTAGTTTCCTAATACAATTAGGTTTCCTTTGTAAGTCTAGATGGACTCTATATATAAAGAGATCTCTAGACATTGTTTCATGTAGGTGTTCAATCATGTTTTAGGAACACAGAAATGATCTCCCCACTGGAAGGCGTCCACGCCCTAAGATCATAGGTTTCTTAGATCCTTGTTACAGGTGGTAACACGTTTTATCTTGATTAAATAGAATTAGAGCATGTATGATGTAAAACCTTGCTAATAACAAATTATTTTGTTTAATTTCACTGTACATATTGTCTATCTTTGTTATTATTCATCCTAGTTGAGTTTAAATCATCGTAACAATTGGTATCAGAGCGAGTGGCTCTTGATCTTGGATTCTGCAAGGTTTTAAAGTCGATTGAAGCATATTTGAAGAAGTGTTGGTCAACTTTCATAATGATTAGAGATTGGACGTGTGTGTGATTTTACTTATCCCTAGCGAGTTTTCTTTGGATGGTTTGAGTGAATTTTTTTAACAAAGTGTTGCTGCTGTTGATTGCTTTATTGGTGAGTGTGTGGGGCTGGTTTATTTATTTAATGATCATACTCCCTATACGATTATACTTGGAGCTGTTTGGTGATGGTACTTAAGGTTGGAAGTTACTTGTTTGGTAGCAACTTTGTACTGCTCTACGCTTACTACTGCTCGATATAATTTTAGTGTTGCTCATTGACTTACTGCTGCTACGCTTGATTTTTAATGCTGCTCGATGATTTTTAGTGCTGCTGATTATTAGTGCTCAATTAATACTGCTGTGTTATCAGTTAACACTGCTAGGGTTTTGTGGTTTCCTAGTAATGAGTGGAGTTGTGTATTGAGTACCTGTTTTCGTGTGATTGAGAGAGAAGAATGTTAAAAGATGATAATAGGTTTTTGTAGAAAAGTGATTTAAGTAATTATCATGTTTATGCTGATTGAGAGAAATTACTACTATTTTTACATGGTTTCTACTGCTTAACCATAGAACTGCTCTTCATTGTTACTACTGCTTGGTCTCGAATACTACTGTTAGTCATTTTTTTTAGTATTCTAGCTGCTATGTTCTTCATGGATGGTACTACATGGTATTCGTTACTATGGTGGTTAGTTATTCGAAAAGTTCTTATGGTTACTTCAGATGGTTAACATATTGGTTTTAGGGGAAGAATATGTTAAAGTGTTTAACCATTTGAGGGGAAGATTTTTACTACTGCTAAGTCGTTATTACTACTGCTAGTTTAAGTTTCTGCTGTTTTTGAATTCATTATTCTTATTATGCGTCATGGAGGGTAATTCAAGACATTGGAAAGCTTGGATTAGAAGTGTGATATATGGTTTGTAGTTGATAAAGATCTAGTTGCATATGTTCATTGTCCCCTAGTAGATAATGATAAAAAGGGGAAGATGTTACAAAGGAAACAACAAGTTCATGGATATCTTAACTTTTATACCAGCAGAATTAAACACTTAGAGCATTTTTTCTTTGAAATACCTGAGCAGTCTTAACTTTATATGAGCAGCATCAACTGAAGAAGCTATAATTCCCAACAATCCTCCCCTAAACTTGATATTTTCTCCTAAAATCATTAAGTTTCATTTAAAGCTTTAACCATTACCAGGAGGATGCTTCCAAACATCTTACTTCTTATTCTTCTCTTTTGGAGTGAGAATTGTCTCCATTCTCTTAGCTGATAGGTCGTTTAATCATAGACATCAATCTGAAGTCTAACTGTGCCATTCAACATTTGATGAACTATAGCCTTATTCAAAGGTATGTTTTATCAACAAGCATGTAAACCTGAAGTCCATCCATAGCCACAATATATACTCCACAAGAATGATACAGCTTCCAACTCCTAACTATATTCTGAAACTGATCATGCCAAACTCTATCTTCGTGATGTGGTTCAAATATAACCTTTAGATCACCCCAGAGAACCCTATCCAAGATATCTTCTGGCCTTGTATAACCATATTTATTCTTGACCAGCTTCTATAAAGTCTCCAAGTCATCCCTATCAAAACTTCTCAGCATCTGACCAAAGATAGTAAACCTCTGAGTCTTTACACCAACTCTCACTATATCCCACCAAGATATCTTTCCATGATAGCCACACTTCCAATCAATGATAGGAACTTTTGTCTTTAAAGCACTTTTAGCTTCTTTTTTTCAACATATGCTTGGTCTATCTGCTCATCATTCTTACTATCCACACTCTGCTCATCTATATTCTGTTTCTTATTTCTCTCAGATTCTAACACTGCTCCAGTTCTTTTAGAACCACTCTCTTATGTTTTCTCTTTTTTCTTAGAACTCCCCACCTCCTCTGTATCCATATCAATAAAAGTGTTGACCCTCTTGAAAACCTTGTTAAATTATTCTTTAATCCTGGCTGATGGATTGTGTTTTGGATTATATTATGATTCGGGAGGTCGGGTATGATGGAAATATATGATTTCCATTGTTAGAGAGAGAGTAGAGAGAGAAACAAGAACCTGGTGTTTTATTAATAAGAAAGTGAAAGTGAAATACACACACAAGTCTCACCCCTTCATGGAAGTATGGAGGGGTATATATAGCCACTCATACACATAACTTTATAATAATTATATTTTCTAGTCCATGTGTTTGAGGCTTACATAGTAACTAATGTAATCCCGTAAATGTCGGTCAATTTACGTGTTAGGAGCATTCCACAATCTTCCCCCAATGGGACGACATAACGGATTACTTACACCATTTCCTACAAGTAAAAAAAATAAGTAAAATAAAGTCTTCATAAGCTCTTCAAATGCTGAGGATGACTGCAGTTTATGCTCTTTGTCTTCCTCTTGTACCTCGGCTTGAGAACTTTTCTTCACTTGTAGTCAAATGATGTAAAATGCATGAACTGGATTAACTGCCCCCCAATTCATGCTGCATGTATTTAGCAGCTTCTTCGTACACTTCTTTTTAGCGAAGTTTCTGAATCAGCTTCCCCCCAAACTGACAACCGTCTTTAGCAGATTCGTAACTTTGATGTAGTTAACATGTCTTCTAACTTTTGAAGTTTTAAGTACGCAGCGGAATTTGTAGATAACATCGTAAACCACACCAAGCAAGTCTGACTAGTCATTCAATAATGATTATACTCAATGCGGAAACTCCGTTTTGGGGGTAACATGCAAGAAATCAGTAAGATCTTCTCACATATATAGGCTACTTCACACTTCACATCCTGTGAAAGTTGAAATGATTACACCAAAATCACAAAACTGAATCACTGATCATCTCTACGGACGTCTCTCCGGTAGTAATAAAATTGTAAGCTCGATCACGTGAATCTGTTATGCATCCCCGATGTGCACATTTCTTCCCCCTGATTGCAGATACTTGTGGAAAAAGAGTGTTTTCGCAAAGAACTCAAGAAAAGTCAAAGAACAACCACTCTCTCTTCCCCCACGATGTCTTCGCGGAATCGGAAGCATGAACACTATGTTTACGATGGAAACGGAGGCAGCGTAACCCTATATATCCAATTAGTCGAATATGCGTGAAGTACCATAAATAGCCCATGAGAATCAACAGCTGATAAAATCTATACTCTTTTATACTCCTCTCTGCTAACTCTTTACCAACCCCATTATCATTCTAACGGCTTTTTGTGTGACTACTAATGAAGAAACCCCAGTATTACGAACTTGAGACTGAAGTAAAATAACCCAAACTTGTGACTTAAACTTTCACTATTGTCTGACTAAGAACCAATACTGGGAATTTCAATAAAGATAGAATCATATACCCATCCAACCATCCTTAACTGTATATGAACTTCTCTCAAATTTTCCACAGCTTTTTGTGACACTTAAGCAGTACAACGTAACTCCTTTAAAGTGATAGCTATACACTGTGAGCACAACAACGTAACTCCTTACATCAGGTATAACTAGATAACTCAAGTCATAATCATTCTAACAGTTAAAAGCTCGAACAAGGATCTCAAAGAATCATGCATCCAACCAATCCCGATATCGTCAGATACTAAGTACACGCATTCGTGATATTCCACTTCAACCTCAAATAAGTAATATTGAATTAACACCGTAGTCACATCTTGCGGTTCAATACCCAAAACTAGCCTTCGTTACTTGGTTAAGTGAACTTTGATAATGGTTTTGCCCGATCTTGTTAAAAAAATGTATCCCCGTGAAAAATAGTCGCTTTGTCGTTCGAACCTCAAATATACCTATTTAAACATATGTAACATCACAAAATTTTGCCAGAATACTCATATTACACTTTTACAAATTTAGGCAAGAACTTTCATTTGTTATTGTTTTATAACTTCCAACACCAAATCCAATAAACCAACCATATGTTAATTTCAAATTCATTCCATGTGAATTAACCAACAGCCCAATCGTGACTTTAGTTAACACAACCAATAGGCCCATTAAACTTTATAAACCTGGTAAGCCCATTTAATTTTCCTTAAACATAGGGGTATATTAAACCACCAAACCCTAATCTCTTGTCATTTGTTATCCCTAAATCATTCATAACAATCCGCCCCCATCTCTTCCTTTACTCACTTCGCAGTCAAAACAAGAGCACCAACCTTCTTTCATCTTACATATCATTCGAACAACAATTCAAACACAACAACCAAGACCCACAAATCATATCAGTTCAAGCTAATCCAAACACCATAGAGACGACTTCAAGATCTTTTCACGTCTAATGTAGGTGTCTGATTTCTTGTGATTTTTCGTTTTTAATCGAACCAAAGAGAAGAGTATAACATAATTGTTATATTTATGTCCCTTTTTGTTTCGTATAATAAACAATGAGCTTCAATAGATTGATGATTTTTTTGTTCACGCATTTAAAATTTGTAAGGATTGGTACCCAAGGTGAACTATAACTGAGATCTTGTTTATTTTTAATTTGTTTTGATCTAAGTAAAGATCTATGATGGTAACTTGTCATGATGATAAGATCTTTAAGATCTTTGGTCTTGTTATATCAAACGATGAAGAGACTGAGATCTTGTATCTTGTTTATTTTAAAGTTCAGGTTTTGGTAGATTAAATGTGGGATTGTTTCAGTTTTGTTGTGAAGCTGTTAGTCGTGAAGAGATGGTGAAGGGTTTAGAGTTGTTGGATGTTGTAAATGTGAGTGGATAGGGTGTTTATAGTTGCGTCGTGGTTCTGGTCTTCATTTTCTTCTTTTATTTCTTTACATAATGTCAATTTCGATAACTGGTAAATACTAATTGCGATAAAGTTGACTATTTGACTTGAGCAATTCCGATGGGTCAATTCCGACGGTACTTATCGCATTTCTTTACAAGAATTGATACTGATTTTGATGAACTAGGGTATGTCAGAATTGCTTTACAAGCAATTCCGATAAAAGTGGGTTTTGACTTTTTGACCATTAATTTTGACCACTTTTCCGGCCATAAATTCCGACCAGTTTCTGACCGGTATTTGACCATGTTACTGACCACGCTATAATGACCACAAATATTCCACGGTTGGTACAAAACAGTCTCAAAGATAATAAAGTTTACATAAATCTGATCATAACAAATAACAGATATATGAAACTGTTTGTGAAAGTTTAGGACTTTTATTTGTTTTTACCATTTATTGATACTTAGAAACTGTTATAACTAAATAAGATGAATCAATGAAAGTTTTGTTAAAAACAGTTAAAAAGATCACGTTTTTGACAAGAAAATACCACAAAAATTAACCAAAACTAATAACCAAGCTCTGATGCCAATTGATGGATCATGTTTTGGATTATATTATGATTTGGGAGGTCGGGTATGATGGAAATATATGATTTCCATTGTTAGAGAAAGAGTAGAGAGAGAAACAAGAACCTGGTGTTTTATTAATAAGAAAGTGAAAGTGAAATACACACACAAGTCTCACCCCTCCATGGAAGTATGGAGGGGTATATATAGCCACTCATATACATAACTTTACAATAATTACGTTTCTAGTCCATGTGTTTAAGGCTTACATAGTAACTAATGTAATCCCGTAAATGTCATTCCATTTACGTGTTAGGAGCATTCCCAACACTGGCATAGCTCATGCCCTTAAACCAAGCAGGCTTCCATCCATCTATATTTCTCAAGTAGGTCATCATTATTTGCTTTTGTTGTGCTTTGATAGGTGGTTTGTTTCTATTAGCTTCAGCCCTCTTTTGTGAAAAGAATTTCTTCTTCTAAGTTAAGAACTCCATGAAGAGCTTATATTTTTCTTTTTTTTCTGGTTCATCTTGCCACATTCTCTGAGCTAACTCTTGATCAGCCTTACATTTAGCTTGTATAACATCCCATGAATCTAACAATGCAAGGCTGGCTTCTTCTTCTTTTAGAGCATTTTCCAATCTAGTTCTTTCAGCTTTAGCACCAAGTTTAGCTTGGACTTTCTTTGCTAGATCTTCATCAAGTTGCATCTGAGCTTGCTTTGACAGAGGTTTCTCCACAGATTCTTCAATTAAGATGCCTTTCCCTTACCCTCTGGTGGTTTTTGTGATTGTGTTGTCGTTTTTGTTATTGTAGATGTTAGTTCTTTGATCACAACTCCTTTTTCTTGTGGTCTCAAACTCCTTAACTCCTTAAGAGCTTGAGCAATGGTGATCTCTTCTTCTTCTGATGTTGTAGCAGCACTAACTTTTTCTGCAGTACTAGTAGTATTAACTTCTAGCCCAGCAGTATTAACTTCAGCACTAGCAGCATCAACCAACATCTTAGCCACTTCAATCACCTTCTCAACAGCAATTCTAGTAGTTGTAACTGACTTAGAAGCATCATCTATAACAACTTCATTACCCTGTTGAACTGCAACAACAAACTCATCACCAGTATCAACCTCTTCATTCACCTGCTCAATGCCTTCATCTACCAACTGCTCATTCATCTCTTGATCCTCCCCTGAAGCCTTGTCCTTATTCCCCCCCTGTTTGGGAGCATCCTCTTCCAAAACTTTGAGAACATCTTCACTATCAGAGGACTGGATCCTAGCAGCTGTACCCACTTTGTGTAATCTTTTGAGCTTTTATGTTCTTGATCTCTGTCTCCCATCTAGATGTCTAACTCTCCTCTTCAGCCTTTGAATTTCATCATTTTGAGAAGATGTAGTCTGTTGAAGATCAAGAACCTATTTTGACAATTTTGTACAAGTAGCCATCAATTCTTTTAATAGTTCTATACTACCCTCACCACTTTGGATTATGTAACCTATCCCGAGAGGTGGATCACGGAGAATGTTAGACACAGCCTCAACCCTAGGTTGAGCATCTGTGCCCCTAGTAGATAATGAAAAAAAGTGGAAGATGTTACAAAGGAAACAACAAGTTCATGGGGATCTTAACTTAAGGGGAAGATCAGATTTGAAGATGTTCAAGTGTAGATTTGAAGATGTTCAAGGGCTGAATCAGTTTGTTTTGTCATCATCAAATAGGGGAAGATTGTTGGGATTTATTGATTTGATGATAACAAAAGGACCAAGATCGCCAATATGTAATTCTAGAAAAGATGGAGGATTCTAGAAGACTTGTTAAAAAAGAAAAAGATAAAGATTAGGAAAGATTTAGTTTCCTAATACAATTAGGTTTCCTTTGTAAGTCTATATGGACTCTATATATAAAGAGATCCCTAGACATTGTTTCATCTAGGTGTTCAATCATGTTTTAGGAACATAGAAACGATCTCCCCACTAGAGGTTGTCCACGTCCTAAGATCATAGGTTTCTTTGATCCTTGTTACAGGTGCTAACACGTTCTATCTTGACCAAATAGAATTGGGGCGTGTATGATGTAAAACCTTGTTAATACCAAAGTGTTTTGTTTAATTCCGTTGTGCATATTTTTTTATCTTTGTTATTATTCATCCTAGTTTAGTTTAAACGATCTTAACAACTTTTTTTTTTTTTTTTTTTTTTTTTTTTTTTTTTTTTTTTTGAAATCGCTTACCAAAACCATTAAAGCCCCTAGTTTTTTTGTTATAACCCTGATGCATGATTTCTGACCAGGTTTTAATACTTATAATTTTACTCGTCTACCTATGGTCTACCTAATGCACTAACGGACAGAGAACCCGATCGTGTGTAGTGTAGTATTCGGTATAGCCAAGGTCGTCCCAAGAGCTATGTGTATCTGGATTTTAACCTAAGTCTATGTCACGTTTTAAAGGGTTTTGAATAACTAAATAAACAGAAATGAAATGCAGAAATTAAATGAAGTTGTAAACAGTATGGAGAAAGTGTACTGGCCTAATTCATCCTATCATGCAAAGGCTATGTTCTCTAATTAAGCTTTCTACTGCTTCAAGTGGGGCATAAGTATCACTAGACTCCTATAGTCAATTTGCCTAGCCTATCTCCCTAGAATCCTACTAGGACGCCAAAGGTCTGCATCCTTATGGTCGTCAAAGCTTACAGGTAGACTAGTTCGAGTCATTAAGTGCCGCTACATGCTAGATTAGTTCTTTGTGTGATCTGGCCTCTCGGATCTTAGACCACACATCTAACTTCTTAAGTTCATCCAACCCGGAGGGTGATCATATGGAGCATTCTTAGGCCCATTCGCACACAAGAATGTTGGTCATCCTATTAAACAATTCTTACCAACACCTTGCAACCTACTACATTAGGGTCCTTTGGTCAATTCTCCTAATGCAACAAGTACAACCGGCCTTCAAAGCTACCGAAACTAGAGGATCTAACGAAAAACTAAGCATGCACACACTAGAAGCAATAATAAAAGCACGAAAACATAATCAAATCATGAAAGGAATCATAACAAGGCTAGCACCAAAGGTGCTTAGCCAAACATAATGTAAATTAGACAAACAATAATGAATAAAACATAGATTGAATTAAACATAGTGTTCGATACAAATTACTTGATGTATGACTAATAAGAATGATGACTGCAAGTGAATTCTCCCTTGAAAGATGGCTTGGAACTGTTGGAAATTGCCCTGGAGTGGTGCCCTAATCAACCCCTAGGAGAGGGGGGAAAAGAGATACTGAAAAGTGGTGAAATAGGGTTGTATTTATAGGCCCCGACAAGGTTACGGCAACGGCGTAACTAATAATCTTCGTACTTTTATTTGCCTTCCTTTTTGAAACTTCCATGAACTTGTCCGTATTTAACCCCTGAAGTAGCGCATGGTTTCATTTCATGTCCCTTGTTCATTATAAGTGTAATACTTATAAGATATGTACGGTTTCAGCCCCTCATCGTTCTTGATATTTTTATACTTGGTCCTTGTGACCTAATTAAACTTCATTTGAATTGTCACCTCAAGTCCCTGATCGTTCTTGTTATTATTATAACAAGTCCTTGTGATAATTAATTCTTCATATGATTCGCCCAGCTTTAGTCCTCCATCTTACTTGTTATTTTTACTTTTAGTCCCTAGACTTTAACTCCTTGGTGCCCAAGTTTGATAGTTACGGCGTAACCTATAGGCCTGGTTATGCCGTAACCTTCGTATCTCAGACGATCTTATCCGTTTAATAACATTTACGGCGTAACTTGATGGATAGTTACGTCATAATCTTCTTAGTGCAATAATTACGTCATAATCTTCTTGCTGGTTACGCCGTAATCTCTTCAATCCCATTCTGTGTAATTTTTACGTCGTAACCTCATGCATTGGTTACAGCGTAACCTTCATGGTCACGAAATTCATATAAGTTTCTAAAATATTACGGTGTAATCTCTGTGGTAATTACGCCTTAATCCTTGATTTGCGTTGACTTGGTCTTTGTGTGTAAATCCTTAGTTACGGCGTAAGTGGAAAGTGGAAATACGCTGTAACTTCTTCAAAGTCAGCATACTACAGTGTGTATCATCATAAGTACTTTCCCAATTCCGCATCTCTTTTGCTCCTATACTCACTTATAACCTGGAAACGAAATATAAAGAAATCAAAGCATATATCCATATAAAACGATACAAACAATGATCATATTAGGGGGAAATTGATACTAAAATATCAGGATTATTTGATGTCATCAAATATCCCCCACTTAAACTCTACTTGCCCTCAAGTAGACCTTATTAGAAATATTTCTAAAAAGATATCCCCCAAATTACTTGAGAAATATGAGATTAAAAATTTCCTATGCTAGAATATTCAAAGCCGAACACCTCACGAAATGGGAAACAAACACTCATACTCTTCCTAATCTAAGTGTCAATTTCGGGGTGATCACTCAATGCACAGTCATAGCATGTATTCTATCATAGGCTTGGCGGTTACACATATCTCCACCACTAGAGCTATGGTCAAAACAATCTTCGAAGGCAATATTGGGTGAACAAATTATAAGGCTAGGGTGTAGTGTCGTTACTAACATACTATGGTGAAAGCAACAAAGACCATCGATACATGACCAAATTCATGGCCAAGACACCAATGACTGCTCGAATCCTTCACCTAAGCATGATTCACGACTAAAGGTTAGGATAAGACATAGGATGCAGATAAAGGGTGAAAAACAAAAAATAAAAAGCAAATAGTCTTAGCCTACAACCAAGTCGTCACCGCCCACAGTCCATCTAAAGTTCAAGCCTCAAAACGCGAAAACTGGATCATGATGTAGTAAGTTAGTGTGCCAATGTAGATGTCATATGGCAAGGTGTACACTAACTTAGTCTTCAACCACTAGTTGATTTAGATAAAACATCAATCTTCAAATGTGATCGAGGTAGGATCCTCGATTCTAGTCCAATAAAATCTAATACTAGTGCTAATGATTCATGCACTAACTAATATACAACAAATGAATAAAACTACTACTTTTTTTAACTAGTATATACAAATAACTCATCTTCCCACTAGAGATGAATCATATATGAGGAATATGGGGGGTCTTCAATGATATTCAGATTTATGTCTTCAATGTAAGCGTAATTCCTGAATCTCTCTACTCGAACCTTGAACTTGAGCAAATGGCGACTTCCTAATCATTAGCTAAGACTACACGGTAGGCTAAGGCGAATAGGTGTATCGAAATAATATTGATAGGGGTATGAAATGAAAATAATGGCTCTGAAGGGTGTATCTAGGGGTATCTTGCACTAAAGGTAAGTGCAACAAAAAGGGTTTTAACATGGGGGTCGAAGAGTCGAGGTGACTAATTGATAAAGGCACACAATTATATACACATATGGCTATTTGGGTGTTAATCCTAAAATATTGCCTTCTCGAATTGTCTCTTCCAAATGTATCAAGCTAACTCGTCACACTACTCGTCTATGGTCTCGAAATGATGTAAAGGCCAAATTCTAAAGTTTACATACTACCAGCACACTCAATATTTGGTGGATTTGGGGTAAATGGAAAGGCTAAATCTCACCATGGAAATCAAGGGTTATAGTGTGCTCGACTAAGGTCTATTCTAGTTAGGTTAAGAAAAACATATTAAAATTTTAAAAATGGCATAATTTTTCAAAAAAAAACTAGAAAAAATGAGGGCAAACAAGTTCAAGTTATAATTCTACTCCCGTCCCCCCCACTTGAAATGTACAAAGTCCCTTTTGTACTAAACATGAAATAAAGATGAGGTAAAAGTAGAATTGGAACGAGAACTTCCCTGAAATTTGCTCCAAAATGAAAGAAGGATCACGTTGAACATGCGTTCCTTTGTCTTGCCTCCATGAGCAAACTTCGATTCTCTGAATTCACTTAAACAACCAAATGCATCATACTAGAAAAACAACAAGTATAAAAAGGAAATGAAAATCCTAACTCACTTTCGTAGGAATCACGGTTGCATTTAGCATACGCAACAAGCCTTTTAAACCACTCGGTGTCCTGAGTGGACGAGTGAAGTCTCGTGAGGGTTTACAGGGAACACACCCACAAAGTTCATTTAAAAACTAAAAATATACAAACTTGGTAATTGTTTTTGAAAATGGTTTGCTAAAGGAAGAAGTTACGGCGTAGCCTCATAGACTGAGTTACGCCGTAAGTTAAGTGACCTGTCAATGTATGCCTGTTGGTAAAAGGTTACGGCGTAACCTCAAAAATGGAGTTACGCCGTAGAAACCCTCTGATGAAAATTCCAGAAAACTCGTCATCTTTAGGCCATGAAGCGGTCCTTCCAGTACTTCACCTGCATTTCTTCATTGTAGAAACCTGCAAAAATGATGCACAAACATACCAAGCATAAAATCCTATAAAATTAAAATTAAAATAAAAAGATAAGCATGGTGTGCCTCCCACGAACTGCTTGTTTTTGTTCGAGTCACGAGCTTGACTCCACCCTTATTTACTAAGTAAAAGGGTGTTCATCCCCTTACTTGAAATCAAGTGTGGGTGAAAATAGCAATAAACACCGTAAGGGTGTAAATTTGCTATGTGATAGGGAAATGATAAATTAGAGTTATACCTTAAAGGAGATTTCATTTCCCTCCTTACCTTACCAGGATTAATTGATGCGCTTGATGATTTGAACACTCCATGTTGTGGTTGAATGTTAGGCTTTAGTGCCTCATTTGCCTCCTTGTTATTCACGGTAGTGTCTAGGATTTTGCCTCATAATTCCTTCTCAAGCTCAACCAAAATTGGTTCAGCAGCCAGTGCTACATAACCATCATCGGGTGGTGTGATAAGCATGGTTTGTGAGGTTAACGGTTGAACTATGTCATCCACAATTTCTGCAACCTGTATAGGAAATCTAGCAAGATTGTTAGTAATAGGAATGAAAGAGGAGTTAGAAGTGTTACCATTCTGTGTTGTAGTTGATTCCACATTAGCTTGTGGAGTTTCTTCTTCACCCTGTAAGCTTCTTGCTTCCATCTTCTTCAATTGATCTGTGCTCGTTTCTTCTTTTCTCACAACCTTCAAACATCCTGGAAATGGGATATGTGGTACATACGGTCTGACAATAGGTAAATCATGAGGAACTGGCTCCTCGTTGATTCGTCTAATATTTCCCACTGTTGCTTATATATTTCCAACTGTAATATTTTTATCTTCCATGATCGTTTGGTTTAATTTTTCAAGCTTCACCTCCACACTCTTCCTCTCAGCATCGAGCTTCTTTAAGTTCAAGTCCATGGTCTCCTTGAATTTCCTAATCCATTCATTATTCGAGTCACGCATCCTCATTGATTCTTCATAGAATTTGTTGATGATTTCTTCCAAGGATTCCATATACTTAACCTGCTCATACGCTTTGCTTTCTTCTCGAAGAGGACACTTTTGTGTAATATGCATCCCTTCACAAATCCCGCAACCTAATTGTATAGCGTAAATATTATCTCTAATCCTCTTCACATCATATCTAAGTCCCTCGAGTCTATTGGTAATGATACCAATGTCATCCAAGCTATTGCTACATTTTTGCCACGTGGTTGCTCAATCATGCCAATTTTGTGAATGGTCTGCCATTTTTTGTATTGATCTAAGGGCTTGTGCTGGTGGCATCTTAGGGATTGGCCCTTGAGAGTCGAGCAATTGGCGGGAAGGAAAATTTGATCCAATCAGATTGATTGATTTCTCCACATAGACAAAATCACGTGACGTGATCGGTTAATAAAAAGTCAAAATTGAATCCAATTTGGTTAAAGCAAGGTTTTCAAGATCGGGATCCTACCTAGGATCGTTTTCGTCTTTGCAAGATCGTGATCATAAGATCGGATCGGGATCCTAAGATCCTACTATAATGTCGTTTCTAATGATCATTGTAATATTATTCAAATCTATAAATTATTATATATCATAAACATGAAATTATATGAATGTTTCATGGAATAGTTATCATAAATTATGAATACGAAATATTTAAAAAGAATCACATGTTGTTTTTTAAATTATATAAAAACATAACCCATAAATTTGTAGTTTTTAAGTTTGCGATTCGAGAAAAGTATGATCGGATTGGAGTAGATCTTAAGATCCTATGGTCAAGATCGGGATCCTATAAGATCTTAAACTTGTTAAGATCCTACGTAAGATCCAGATGGTTTTTACTTTGTAAAATCGTAAAATCGTAAGATCCTAAGATCAGGATCGGGATCTTAACAACTATGGGTCAAACAATGACCAATTTCGTTTTATTAACGAAATTGTGTATAAAAATCAATGTGTCAATTTTGATAATAAGAGAAAACTTGAAAAAAGTGGGGTTGATGTTAAAAACTTTAGGGGCCAAAAAATAAATTAAATATGGGTTATCATAATATATCAATCGACCTCTTCCTAAACCCTAAATCAACAAGAACCAATCTGCAACCCAAATAACCACCACCCCCATGGCTTCAATCGATTGAAGGTAGGGATGAGCTCAGGACCAATCCCGTCCCGATCCCGTCCCGAATTGATGCTCCCGAATTTTTCCCGAGCATGATAAGTGTATCCCGGTACCGTACCGAACGGGATTTCGGTACCGGTACCGGTTACGGGATTCGGTACCGGGAAATTGGTACGTATCGGGATATTCCCGTTTTGGTTTAGATAAAACTGGTAAAATAATTTTATAGAGAGCAATAAACTCTGATGAAAATCATAAACTGCACATAAATGCATAAGCAACCCCACATGTTTCTTAGCCGGTTTTTATCTTGAAAATACATGCTCCTTTGACTACATTCATTTGGCTTCTCATTTTCACTAGCGGTGTATCAAATGCTAAACATAAAACATCCTTGTATCTAAAAGGAGCTCATTACTTGTTGCATTAGTTGTACAGATTAGCTATTGGATTACACATGTTTAGGTATAGTGATACAAAGCTAAATAATACCATCATTAACACATGTTTCGTATGGAGCACTTCTAAGAAGATCAAGTATATACCATCAAAATAATACCATCAAAATAATTTTTGCAATAAATGAGTAGCAAAGGTTATAAAACATGCAATTCTATAGCAAGTATAAAAAAGTAAGTCTAATTGCTATTATGTGTAAAATTAGTTCAGTTTTTTAGGTACAACGAGATGATTTATAACACACTTGTGGAAATTTCAATGATGCAAAGTCTATTAAGAAATGAGGAGGTCCGCCTCTAAACTACAACAGCCAGCTAGCTTGTGGCCAAACGAAAATTGTCAAAAATCAGAGACTATATATAACTATGCTTCTGGTTTCTTGGACTCTAGCAGTGAAAAAAACAAAGTTGAAAGTTGAAACTTATTAAACAGAAAAAAATACATGCATACAAACACATAAAAACATATACAGTACATTCTCATATTTATATGCACGCTTGTATGTGATGTATGTGCGTATTATGCATCCACAATAATTGTTTTATAGTTTGCCTCGTAACGTTAGTTTTAATTATACAACGATCATACTTTGTCACACAAGTTGTAGCCAGACCAAGAATCATTATTTAAACTGAACTGGACGTATAACAGACTCAAGACAACCCGAACATCCAAGATGAAAACTACATGGCACAATAAAATAATGAACGATTGGTGTTACTAACATACCTCCATACTTTTCCAATGATAAAGATTGAGATGCCTTGTGTGATTGATAATAAATTAGGGTTTACTTTTTTGGGAGATTTTGTGAAAGAACTTTGGTGGTTATTTGTTAGTAACAATAGGTTTTTTTTTTTTTTTTTTTTTTTTTTTTTTTTTTTTTTTTTTTTTTTACCTTTGGTTTGCTTGTTGGATGGAACAAATGGTGTTTGGATAACACAATTCATTAAAAAACATGGACTATTCTAATTTTGGTACCAAATCGGGATTTCCCGAATAATTCCCGTCCCGAACCCGAAATGTCCCAAAATTTTTTTTGGCCTCATTTAGTAGTCCCGGTACCGTACCGTATATCGAGACTCGGTACGGTTTCGGGACGGGATCGGGACGGTTTCGGGATTCGGTTCGATATGCTCATCCCTAATTGAAGGTGAGTTTCTTTGATGTTCAGTATCCGTGAGTTGTATTCAAGCTCCTTAGACCTATTTGATATATGTTGCCAAGCTACCTGCTACTAAAAGGTTGACCAGGAAAATCCGTTTTGTTAGGGGATGCTAATGATGATTTTGATAGTTTATGCTCCTTATACCAACACTCTGCATATATTTCAATATTGATTAATTTGCTAAAAATCGTATTTTGTTGGCATGTTGCAGCTTAGGGCTACTCTTGAGGGAGGAACACTTTGGGGAGTGGTAAAATCACAAGGTTATCTATCTATAAAGATTATGAATATGGTGGCCCGAATGGGTAAGGTTTATTTGTAATTCTTTTATTATATAAAAGATTCTTTAGTTCACATCATTCTTGGCATTTGTTTATGGTGATGATTAAGTTTGTTTTGAATTTGCAGACCAAAAATAAGGATGATGTTTGGAGTGGTTTTCATGGATGCCATTGTTGGGAAGGTATTACCATGATTTGGCTTTTATGTGTTCTAGCTTTGTGTACAGTCAGTGGCGGACCTAGAACTTAGAAATAGGGTATGCACTACAGAAAAAATATTTCTCCATTCGGGTTTTTTGTTCGGGTTTTCGGTTCAAGTTTTCGATTTAAAGTTTTGATGCATGTACCAAGTAACAAAGCAAAGTAAATTAACTAATAATCAAAATATTATATTTCCATAATAGAACTTTACGCGTACTCCTTACGAGTACTCATATTTTGGAAGCGGTTTACAATGTCATCATGGCTAACCGTTGAGAATATTTCCTTCTCAATGAAAGTAACTAGGCTATCATTAAACATTTGATTACCTATACTATTTCGTAACTTGTTTTTCACAAAAGTCATGCCCGAAAAAACTCTCTCAACGCTAGCCGTAGCCACGGGAAGAATCAACACCAACTTGATAAGTAAGTAGACAAGATCAAATGACTCGTGCTTGTTTGATTCCACAAGCTTTATCGAGAGTTCCCCAATATTCTTCAATCCTACAAGTCTTTCATCTTTCCTCACATCATGAATGTAGGTGTCAAGTTGACTATCAAGTGTAAGCAATTCGACACTTGAAAATTCTTTAGGATAAAGCTCAGCAAGTTTAAGCAACTTCTGCTTATCGAAAGAACAAAAGGCATCAACAGGACTCAAACTAGCCGTACAAATTAGTAAGCTTGTGCTAATCTCATCAAATCGAGTATTGATTTCTTGAAGCTGTAAATGGATAACCATATAAAATACTTCAACTCAAAAATGATGATCATTTGTCATTTTTAGTTGGCCACGTCTTTTTCTTCCTAAAGGAACATACAAACCACCCATGTCATAAACTTCAATTTTATTTTTTTCACAAAAAGAGAAGACTGAACTTAGGAGAGTTTCATATCCATCATTTCTCATCAATTTCAATCGTTCCTTGGTCGACTTCACAAATGACATGGCATTAACGATATCATGGTCTTGTTTTTGCAGAGAAACATTCAACTCATTTGGCACCCCAAACATTGTTTTCATCAAGTGTGCCATGAAAACAAAGTCAAAAGACTAAATTGCAAAGGGTGGGTAAGTGCATACCCATATGTCAACACACGTCCGCCCCTGTGTACAATATGTTTTGACTCTTTTTACACCTTTCTTTGGTTGTTTTCTTTTTCATATGTTTCCACTTTTGGTCTAATCTATGTTATATTTGTATATCCTCTATGTAAAGGTGAATATTAAGGGCAACAAAAGCATATGGGTGGACAATATGTCACAGTATATTGTTGCATAGCTAAGACATGTTTATGCAGCTGCATATGTTAATGAAATAATGCTTAGAACCAAGTCTAATTTACACATGAATTTATGTTAATTACTTATTTTATAAGAAGATGCCAATATAACATTCTGGTTTGGTTCTATATGAGTTCCTTTTTAGTAGTACCTATAGAAAGTAGTTCACGATCTTAGCAATTTTCTTTTAGTGTTGAATGTCTATTGATTTAATGTTGAAAATAGGATAATTAAGAGAGTTTTTAGTTCTAACTACAAATTCTATAAGGCCATGAAGAAAATATTAGTGTCTTAGATTGTAATCAGATAAAAGTTTGATGATAGAAGATTAAAAGGTAGATATTTCAGACTTGATACAAATGTGTTTATTATTTTTCATTATTCAATAAGCTATGCTGAATCTTGCTAAATGAAAAATGAAATCATGGTTTAACCTCCAAAATCAAACTATATGTTTTATTTAAACTTAGATCAACTCAACAATACTTCTTTTTTTCTTGCCTGCGAAGCATAGTTTTTAGTTTGTTTGTGATATGCTCTTTGAATTTTTGTCATAAGAATTTCACAAGCACAAAGTGGCATCCAATGATCTCACTTGAATTACATGAGCCAATGTTGTTTTTTGAAGTCACTCATTGGGTTGTAACAAAGGTTCGCACTGAGGCGACAACTATGTTTGCTTTGGCAATTTGCTTACTGAAGTTAGTTTGAATGTTTCACATCCCTTTTGTTGCATATTTACAAGGGTGAAAGCTGAAAACACGCAATATACTTATTCAAAACACACGATGTACTCAAGGAACTTTCAAAATTGTCATTGTACGCAATTTACTTTCAAATTTGGTACAATGTACGTAATATGACCTGGAACCAGCAGGTTACCAGGTTTCAAACTTTGAAAATTGACAGGAATGGTCCATGTGGCTTGCGTTGACTTTCATCGGTCATCCCTTGACTTTTTTATCACTTAGAAAAGTTACAGTAATGGTCCTTATGGTCCCTGTGGCTTCCGTTTTCGTCCGTTTTTTTACGTTTTCTTCCATTTTTTTTAATTTTTCGTCCGTTTTTATACGTTTTCGTTCGTTTTTATACATCATCATCCGTTTTTTAACGTTTTCGTCCGTTTTTTTTTACGTTTTTGTCTGTTTTTATACGTTTTCGTTTGTATTTATACATTTTTATCCGTATTTATACGTTTTCGTCAGTTTTTATACGTTTTCGTTCGTTTTTATACGTTTTCGTCCGTTTTTATCCGTTTTCGTTCGTTTTTATACGTTTTCATTCGTTTATATACATTTATATCCGTTTTCGTCCGTAATAAAACCTTTTCGTCCGTTTTTATACGTTCTCGTCCATTTTTTTAATTTTTCGTTCGTTTTTATACGTTTTCGTTTGTTTTTATACATCATCATCCGTTTTTATACGTTTTCGTCCGTTTTTTTATGTTTTCGTTCGTTTTTATACATCTTCATCCGTTTTTTAACGTTTTCGTCCGTTTTTTTACGTTTTCGTTCATTTTTATATATTTTCATCCGTTTTTATACGTTTTCGTCCGTTTTTTATACGTTTTCGTTCGTTTTTATACATTTTTATCCGTTTTCGTCCGTAATTACACATTTTCGTCTGTTTTTGAACGTTTTCGTCCATTTTTATACGTTTTCGTCCATGTTTTTAACGTTTTCGTCCATTTTTATACGTTTTCATTCGTTTTTATACATTTTTATACGTTTTCGTCCGTGTTTTTAATGTTTTCGTCCATTTTTATACGTTTTCATTCATTTTTATACATTTTTATCCGTTTTCGTCGGTAATTACATGTTTTCGTCCAAATTGGATAAAAACGGACGAAAACGTCCAAAAACGTATAAAAATCGACGAAAACGTGTAATTACGGACCAAAACGGATAAAAATGTATAAAAACGAACGAAAACGTATAAAAATGAACAAAAACATAAAAAAATGGACGAAAACGTTCAGAAACGGACGAAAACGTTAAAAAACAGATGAAAACGTGTAATTACCGACGAAAACGGATAAGAATGTATAAAAATGAACAAAAACGTATAAAAATGGACGAAAACGTTAAAAACACGGACGAAAACGTCCAAAAACGGACGAAAACGTGTAATTACGGACGAAAACGGATAAAAATGTATAAAAACGAACGAAAACGTACAAAAATGAACAAAAACATAAAAAATGGACGAAAACGTTCGAAAACATATAATTACGGACGAAAACGTAAAAAAAGGGACGAAAACGTATAAAAATGGACGAAAACTTTCAAAAACGGAAGAAAAGGTGTAATTACGGACGAAAACGGATAAAAATGTATAAAAACGAACGAAAACGTATAAAATCGAACGAAAACATAAAAAAACGGACGAAAACGTATAAAAACGGACGAAAACGGATAAAAACGGATGAAAATGTATAAAAATGAACGAAAACGTATAAAAACGGACGAAAATGTAAAAAAACGGACGAAAACGCTAAAAAATGGATGATGATGTATAAAAACGAACGAAAACGTATAAAAACGGACGAAAAAGTAAACAAAATGGAAGAAAACGTAAAAAAAGGGACGAAAATGGAAGCCACAGGGACCATAAGGACCATTACTGTAACTTTTCTAAGTGATAAAAAAGTCAAGGGATGACTCGTGAAAGTCAACGCAAGCCACAGGGACCATTCCTGTCAATTTTCAAAGTTTGAAACCTGGTAACCTACTGGTTCCAGGTCATATTACGTACATTGCACCAAATTTGAAAGTAAATTGCGTACAATGACAATTTTGAAAGTTCCTTGCGTACATCGTGTGTTTTGAATAAGTATATTGCGTGTTTTCAGCTTTCACTCTATTTACAATGGTTTTATAAGTTAAAGCACTACTATTAAATAGGTTGTAGCTAAACATTATGAATTATGGAATTAAAACTGCCCTAAACCGGTAAACACACCCACGTAAGTTAGTTTAACTGATTATATATTTCAATTCCAAACAACCATGAAGTTAGATAAAAACACTTCCGAATTCCATAAATTCAACCATTTAGGACAATTTTCAGAATAGTCCCAAACATTATGTAGAAAATACTGTCATTTTAGTTCCATTTTCTACATTATTCACGAACCTCCCTTCAATTCATGTTAATCAGTAAAAAAAAATCCATTTCCATATGCGTGGTGGATGACATTTTTCCACGTTTCTGTTCAAAATGTTTCAAATTTCCACAGCCGATTTCCATGTTTCAGTTTAAATCTTTGTGTACAGTTGTATGCCGTTTTTTTGTGTAAAGCTTTCTTTATAGTTGTATGGTTTTGTTTTTGTTTACATTGATGCCATGTTTTTGTTTAAAACTTTGTCAGCTCCTAGACACAAACACCAGTTAAACTGCTGCTGCAGCCATAGCCAAACGCCCCTTAAAGGTGCTAATTTGTAGATGACAGACCCAAACACCCATGAAAATGCTGTTTAACAACCATTCCAAATAATTTGCAGTACACAGACCCAAACACCATGTAAAAGGCTATTGTAGTAGACAAACTTGAACACCCCTTATTTTTATATCGTTACCGAAGATGACCCAAACACCCCTTATTAAAATAATAAATCTTTTTGTATAGTTGTATGCCTTTTTGTTTTTTTTTTTTTGGTTAAAGCTTTCCTCATAGTTGTATGGTTTTGGTTTAGTTTACATTGATGCTATGTTTTATTTAAAACTTTGTTTATAGTGTATGGTTTTTGTTTTGTTGACAATCAAAGGTATGTTTTTCGTGAATGAATTAAAGGTATTTAAATCTTCTTTGTTGGTAAATCACTGATGAGGAGTTGAGGAAAAGGTAAAAATCCGTTTATTAACGTTGTTTAAGGTATTAGTTAATGGTTCGACGAATGGTGATTTTAGTGGTTCAAGTTCAAGGGGGATTCATTTGAATTTGTTTGGTGGTTTTGATGAATTAAAATAGAGTAAACTCCAAAATACATCCCTGTGGTTTACCTCGATTCGCACTATACATCCCTTTCGCAAAAGTTTCCACAAATACATCACTCTGTTAGTAAAAGTTAACCTATATACATCCCTCCTTTAAAATAAGGACAAATGGCGAAAATTATTTCTCCGTTATCTCCTAACGAGATAGAAAATATTTACACCGTTAGTCTTATGGGTTAACTGTATTTGCACCGTTAGTCATTTTTTTACGTTTTCGTCCGTTTACTTACGTTTTCGTCCGTTTTTTTTACGTTTTCGTCCTTTTATTTACGTTTTCGTCCGTATTTTTACGTTTTCGTCTACTTTTTTAAGTTTTCGTGCATTTTATTACGTTTTCATCTACTTTTTTACGTTTTAGTCCGCTTTTTTACGTTTTCGTCCATTTTTGTCAGTTTTTTTACGTTTTTGTCTGTTTTTTAACGTTTTCGTCCGTTTTTTACATTTTTGTCTGCTTTTTTACGTTTTCGTCAATTTTTTTACGTTTTCATCTGCTTTTTTACGTTTTAGCCCGCTTTTTTACATTATCGTCCGTTTTTATACGTTTTCGTCCGCTTTTTTACTTTTTTTCCTCCGTTTTTTACGTTTTCGTCAGTTTTTTTTACGTTTTCGTCCATTTTTTTAGTTTTCGCCTGTTTTTTTACGTTTTCGTCTGTATTTTTACGTTTTCGTTCGTTTCTTTACGTTTTTGTCCATTTTTTTACGTTTTCGTCCATTTTTTAAGTTTTAATCTGCTTTTTTATGTTTTGAGATACAAACTTGAGATCTTTTTAATCTTGTCTCACTCTTATGTTGTATTAACTTGTTTAGCAAGTTATATTTAAAGATTAGGCAAATATGAAGCCTTTTTAGTCGAAGGATATGTCGAGGTCTTTTTTACCTTTTAGAGGTTTTGACTATGTAACTATCTATTTAGTTTTACGTTATATTGTTTAAGAAAATCAATACATAAAAGGATACTATACTTTTTCCTCTTAGTAAGTTCTTTCATTTGATTTCACACATGTAATACAATATATTATATGTAAACTATAATCTCATTTTTCGTTTTTGTCTAACTCTATTCTTTTAGAGAGGAACAAAATTTATGCTATAATTAAAACCCTCACATCCAAAAGTGTACATATATCCATTTGCTTTTTTACGAACGAAAACATAAAAAAGGGACAAAAAGTAAAAAAATATGACAAAACGTAAAAAAAAAAAAAAAAAAAAAAAAAAAAAAAAAACTTAAAAACCAGATGAAAACGTAAAAAACGGACAAAAACGTAAAAAATGATGAAAACGTATAAAAACGGACGAAAACATAAAAAAAGCTGACAAAAACGTAAATATACTGACGAAAACATAAAAAAACGGACGAAAACGTAAGAAAAAGACCAAAAAGGTAAAAAACGGACGAAAACGAAAAAATGGGACGAAAACTTAAAAAAACAGATGAAAACGTAAAAAATGGACGAAAACTTAAAAAAACGGACGAAAACGTAAAAAAAAGACTAACGATGCAAATACAGTTAACCCATAGGACTAACGGTGTAAACATTTTCTATCTCGTTAGGAGATAACGGAGGAATAATTTGCGCTATTTTTCCTTATTTTGACGGAGGGATGTATATAGGTTAACTTTTACTAACGGAGTGATGTATCTGTTGAAACTTTTTCGAAAAGGATTTATAGTACGAATCAGGGTAAACCACATGGATTAAAATATTAATGATTCAGTTGAAAATGTCTGACATCCATTTTCTACCCATTTAATTTATTAAGCAAAGTCAGTATAGTTATTGACATGTCGAACAATTAGCGGAATTGTTAAAATGAGTTTAGAAATACATCATTATTATTAGAAAAAAATACTTACTCCGCATTACACAACACGAAAGTTAAACCCTTTTGAAGATTAGGTTCTCTTGCAGATTTGATGTCACGACTTTTGGTAAGACTCACCGTAAAAAGTGCAAGTACCATTTGGACAAATAACAAGTGTCGTGTTATCTGTATAAGATAATAAAAGAGGTGATCACTCAATTCTTGGAAGGCATGTAACTATTTTTTATTTTTTCGAAATCTAAGCAAATAGTTGACCATGTTTCATTCAATGCATTTGATCACACCATCATGTTGATGTAGCGCGAAGCTACAGGTTTTAGACAATTCTAAGTATTGTCAAACTTTAGGAGGGAGTAATAAGGTTTACTGGACCGAGGGTTTGAAAAACAATTCTAGACTCTTTTTATTAATATCAAAATCTCTGAAAAAGAACATGTGACAGACTCATAAACTTAACCCCTATTTATAATAGAAAAACAATAATCCTAATAGAATACTAATTAAAATATCCTAGTCCTAGTCTGATAGAACTTATCAGATAACCACCTAAAATAATAATCCAAAACAGACTCCAAAACAAATAAAACTTTCTAAATAAAAGAAACAACAGATAGCAGACAGTAACTTGATCAGATACTTGGACTTCCAGCTTCAATCACCGCATCATTCTCCCCTTCTTGGGAAAAACTCGTCCTCGAGTTGCCATCAGGATATAAAGGAACATCTGGGTTAAATTGGGACAGATCTGCAACATTGAAAGTCGGTGAAATAGAAAGGTGTTCAGGTAGATCAATGACATATGCATTATCATTGATTTTCTGAAGCACTTTGCAGGGGCCTATTTTCCGCATCTTGAGCTTGTTATATGTCCCTACAGGAAATCTCTCTTTTCGTAAGTGAACCATAACTTGATCTCGAACAGCAAATGTCTTCACTCGGCGATGTTGATCACAACTTTCTTTGTATTTTGCATTAGATAACTCGAGCCTTTGTTTAACTTCAGCTTGAATGGCATCTATTTTCCCAGCCATGTTTTGTGCAGCAATGCTATGACCTGGAGCGCAGGTAGGTGAATAAGATCAATAGCGTGCTTTGGTGGACATTGGTAAACAATCTGGAATGGCGTCTTTCCTGTGGATCTATTCACCATATTATTGAAAGCAAATTCTGCTGGTGCAAGAAATTGATCCCACTGTTTTGGACGATCACCACAAATACATCTTATCAGATTTCCAAACGTTTTGTTCACAACTTCTGTCTGACCATCCGTTTGAGGGTGGAAAGATGTGCTATAATTCAACTCAGTTTTAAACAAACGCCAAAGAGTCCTCCAAAAATGACTAAGAAACTTGGTGTCACGATCATATGTGATTGTTGAAGGTATACCATGTAGACGTACTATTTCTCGAAAAAACAACAAAGCCACATTCGAAGCATCATCCGTCTTTTTGCAAGGGATAAAATGCGCCATTTTTGATTAATGGTCTACAAGTATGTAATATCCCGTAATTTTCCCGACATGTTTTATTATGAGAACCGGCGATTTATTTTAAGTTTGGTGCTATTTATGATAAACAAGGCATATGAATAGTCGTTTTTATTGGAAATATTATTCTAAACGCGATGGCGTAATTCTCATATCTTGAATCCGCTATTTACTAGCCTCAATGAGCCTCGAACCTCATTTTGTGAAAGATTTGATAAATTACGGATATGGTCCCTGCAGTTAATATTACCCCGTCACCCCTGTCCTTGGATATTTACACTTCTGGTCCCTCGTGATTATATAACCCATCTAGGGTTCTTATCCACATTTTTCATCACTTTTGTCAAACTCTCCTCTCTAGGGTTAGCCGCCACCATCCGGCCACCCCATTTCCGACCACCACAGCAACACCACACCGCCATCTCTAACACTACACCGCCACCACCAAACTCACCCTCTTGCTCCCCTCTATATGATTATCTACCACACGCGCTCCAAGAACACCTTCCACCACCACAACGTGCCACCACCACCACTTATTGGTCAAGATTCGTATTGATCCATGAGATTCGAAGGTGTTTTTAGATCGAGTGTTTTGGAGTGTTTTTGGTTCGAAGCCTAGCATTAACCGCCGTCATTTGAAGAGAAGAAGATGAAGGGTTATTGCTACGGGTTGTTGTGAAGACCGAGCTAGGGTTTTGATTAGGGTTGGCTCATGAAGCCGCCGCCACCACAGCCACCTTCACGCCGTCACCGTCGCCGTCTCCACCTCCCTTCCTCTCACTCTCGTGTTGTCCGTGTCGTATGGTAAAACCACATCTCGTTTTGTTTATTTAATAATCGAGTATATATATACACATAACGATGAGTTAATAGTTTTCGTGGATTTAAAAACGGATATAAATCGAGATTATTAATTTGTGATTAAAAACCGGATATAAACGTATTTTTGGATAAAGATTCGTGTGGTAAGAAAACTGTTATAGGAGTATTTGTTTTTTATTCATTTTGTTACGGTTCGAGTGTAGAACCCGAGTGGGTTTTGTGTCACGACCAGTTTTGGTCTCGGTAGGAATTGGTATTGCTCATTCTCTTGACATTTAATCTCTGTTTGGACTTGGCTTGGTTACTTATTTATCTTGTTCTTGGTTTGCCTCAGATTTGAGATTTGGATTTGCTTATCATAATGGTTTGATAGTTTTTGTTCTCAGATTGGGTCTTGGTTTTTGCGTGGTTGAGATATTTGTTTCATGATTGTGTCGATTACTTGGTTTAACAAAACCCCGTAGGGTGCAGGTTAGTATAACGAGACACAAAAGTGTGCTCGCTGTTGATGCTCAGTCTCGGCTCAACACCACCCACATAGGGTGTGTGTTTGTTGTTGCTCTCGGTCCAACTAAGGCAAAATAAGGGTTCGCCATGGTTCAGTTTAACAAGTAAATGAGGGGTATACATTTAGTAGCCACCTTTTGTGTTACTGGTTGTGATAATGTTGCGTTAAAAGTCTATGTTTAAAAGTCTATGTTTATCTTTGTATCTACTTGGTGGTGTTTTCAGTCAAACAATGGGCTTAACAGCCCAAAGGGTGCATTGGTTTGTGTCAGCTTGGGCCTAAGCCCATAAAAATATTAAGAGTGTGTTTCATTTAATGTGGGCCTCAAGCTCTTAATAACACGTTTTCATTTAATTGTTTTAGAGATCGTTGGTACATTTCGGTGAACGTTAAAATGTGACATTGGGATCAATACTTGGTTTTGGAACTTGGATAATACGTAAGGGATTAAATGTTGGTTTTGCTTGGACTATATTGGATTGAATACGGTTGGACAATTATTGGATCGTTATCGGATTTACGATATAAGATAATGGACTTATTGGACATTTTGGGATTTGAGACGGCATAATATATTAAACTCGAAAAGAATTTAATATATCAGACTCGGACCGGACACAAAATATTCAATAAACCCAAAACTAATAATTATGCGAATGATAATGAAACATAAAACTTATAAAATGTTGTAATTACTAACCTGGTTAATTAAAGTCACGATGACTTGGGAATGTGAATAAACGGACGCGTCACGCTGAAATTTATACAACATTCCAAACTAATGTCCTTATTTTAAATGACTTTTATTTTAAGAACCTAAATGACTTTTCTAAGCTATTTGAGAGTGTGGGGAAAATACCGAAACTATCACTTGACCTATTTATATTGATATCTTTAATTGTCGTTATTTTCTGAATTTTCCTTGTTGATTTGAGTTTGCGTCAGTATTTCTCGACTATGTCGACGTCTTTTCCAATTTGGCGTGAGTAGTATTTAGAGTTTATGCTTTCTTACCACCACACGAAACGTTGATACTAAGCTTTTGATAAGTATTGAAATTGAGTAATCCATGAAAACTACAACATGTTGTCTCTGGTAGACTTAATTATTGTGTGAGACATAATTTGAGATAACCGTATACATATTATGTTGTGCCGATCTCGTACCGTTGTGCGTGTACCTCCGTTTACCGTTGTGCTTGTCTCCTGGATACCGTTGTGATTAGCTCTAGATGCCAGTCGTGTCAGTTGTGATATTACATTTATGTGGCTAAGGTGAGTTCATGGCCCCTACTTTTACTATTTTTCTAACTATTTTGGAGGAGAATACATGCTCGTTTTTAACTAAACTCAATGACTGTTTACTTGGATATGCGAACTGTTTACTCAATATTTGACTGTTTGGCTGAAATATTTGATTTGGTTATTTGAAGGCGTTATGTGATTAACTGATATGCATGTGAGTTTCACAGCCCCACCTTTACTCGTGAACTGTTGATTGAAACCTTGGGGGTGAGAAAACATTCAAAACTGTTTTGAATGGACCTAACTGTTGTTTTTTATTTGCTATAACTTGTTGACTGGCTAAGGTTAGATACGCGTTAGATATTTGTCTTATACCAGGGTAGCAAATAACCCGGATACCTTTTGCTATAACGTGTTGCCTGGCTAAGGTCAAATATATCCTAGGGCCCTACTGTGTTTGTCAATATGAGAGAGGGTTACCGTGACCTATCATATTGATACTGGATTGGTTGTGTTTGTTGATATATGTAGAATTTGTGATTTATATCTATCTTAGTCCAGTGTAGCAAATAACTGTATTATGGTCCAACTGTTATTACTCCCTCCGTCCCAATTTTATAGTCTCATTTTTCCATTTCGGGCGTCCCAAAATTATTGTCTCATACCATAAATGGAAAGTGAATAGGTAGTGGAGTTTGGTAAAGTTACTATATTACCCTTGGTTGAAATTAATATTACAAACTTTAATGAAGTATTAATTAATTGGTTAAAGGTAAACTTGTCATTTGGCAAAAAAGTAAGAGAGATAAAGTAGTGATAGTGATGTTTTTCTAAAAGAATGTGCTTTTTGTTATGGGACAATAATTTTGGGACGGAGGGAGTATTTTTGACTAAAACCTATGAACTCACCAACCTCGTGTTGACACTTTTAGCATGTATTTTCAGGATTAAGGCGATAGCTTATTTTTGGAGGTGCTTGGCAATGGGCACCGTCATAGACGACTTTGATATATATGATTGGGACCGCTTTATTATTATGGGCCCGTATTCCGCACTACTATTGAATAATGTAAATTTAACACTTTTTGTTAATGAATTTTATTCTAAACAGTTGAGGTAAAACCGTTCTTTGTACCTTGTGTTGTGTTACCAATTGAGTAGCACCCCAGTGACATGTATGCTTCCGCTGGACCCGATTTTGGGGGTGTTACAAACTACAAACACATAATCACATCCCCTAGATGTGCGAGGAAGTCCCAACACAAAATCCATTGAGATGTCCTCCCAAGGCCCCTCGGGAAGAGGAAGCGGTGTGTATAACCCTGTGTTTTGTGAATGACCCTTAGCAGTTTGACAAATAAGGCACTTAGCAACAAACTTACCCACATCTCGCCTCAATTGTGGCCAATAATAGCGCTCCTCAACAATAGTGAGAGTCTTGTCACGTCTGAAATGTCCTCCAAGACCGCCCCCATGCAACTCTTTAATCAATTGTTCCCTTAATGACGTACCCGGGATAAACAAGAGATTGTTATAAAATAAATAGCCATCGAGTTGTAAAAACGATGGGATAATTTAATTTTCCCAAACCTTCTTGAAATCTTCATCGTGGGCATACAAATCTTTCAAGCGTTCAAACCCAATGATTTCTGATTTTAAAGTCACTAACAACTCAGCCCGTCGACTTAATGCATCAACAACTTTGTGAAAAACTAGAACGGGGGTTGAATAGTTTTTACCGCTTTTTAAATTCATTCGCTTTGAGTACTTAACGTGATTTCAAACTAATGCAAATAATCAAACAATATAAGTAAAGAAGGTAAGGAAAGAACAATCAAACCACAACACGGATGTTTATAGTGGTTCGGTCTACAAGGACTCTCTTCCTTGCCCTACTACACTCCTCGAGCCTCTAACTCGAGAGTTTTTCTTCACTAAGAAACAAGCCCCCTTCTAGACGGAGAAAACCTTTACACGTCGCTTACTCTTTTTCTGGTACTAAGCTAGGTATCGAGTTCTTTACAAGGGTACAACCACTCCCAACGTCGCTTACACTTTTTCCGATACTAAGCTAGATACCGAGTTCTTTACAAGGGTACAACCACTCCCGACACTCTATGTGTTTTGAGGACTAAAACACTAACCAATCACTACTGAATGTTTGGTATGACAATGATGTGTGAACTACTAATAAATCACACAGTAACTATACTAAAGGTTTACAACACTGTGTTGAACCTTGATGCTTGATCTCTTTGCTACAAATGAAAGATCTCTACAAATGAATGAATGAATGGGTTAGTAAATAAAGAAAGAATGTATATGAAATGTATGCTATGTAAGTGATGAGTGTGCTTGAATGATCAGCTTGCTATTTATAGGCAAAACTGATCAGACAAGGCACGGATTTGACGGACCCAAATTCTGGGTTCCGCCCTTATAGCTGTTTGGGTCCGCCGGGACATGACAGCTAGCTCTTACCATATCTTACTAAGATCTTCCACAATCCAACTCATTGCTTGAAGATCTTTCCAAAATATTATACTAAGTCTTACAAGCTATCAAAATGATGTATGCCATGATGTCATGTATATATTTACATTTTAAGAATTAAAATGTAAATAGTATAAATGTATATATGTATGTAACATGTATCCTAGTGATCATGTAGCATGTATATGATGAGTTTTAAAAGTTTATTACTATAAATGTAAAAGACTTTAACTTATATTTAAGCTTTGCTAAAGATAAACTTTATAATTGTCATTAACAAAATATAGCAAATATCGTAAAATATAAATAACGTTTTAGGACGATATTTGTATTAACAATCTCCCCCTTTTTGTTGATGACAAAACATAAACTTTATTTTTAAGAAATGGAATAAGTAAAGTATAAGTCTTTTAAAAATATAGATTAAAACTAGTTTTATGCAAATTTTGAAGTCTTTCGAAATCAATTTTGTCATAAAACATGTATGCAATGTATGAGTTTAATCTAATCTTATCTCCCCCTTTTTGTCGAAACAAAAAGAAGAAATGCATAGCGGAATGTGGTAAATGGCCCTTGGTGATAACTCCCCCTAATTTGGAGTACCAAGTATAATGCATGGATTTTGAGAACGCAAAAGCTCCCCTTTGGATAATACCCCCCCTAATTGGAGTGCCAAGGTTATGATGACAAATCCTACAAAATAAAAGTTAGTGTATGTAATGCTCCCCCTTGATCAATACTCCACGTTGCTAGGGTACCAACGTATGTGATACAAGGATTATGAATGCTACAAAACAAGGATTAGTACATGATATGCTCCCCCTCTATCTATACTCCCCATTGCTAGGGTACCAATGTATATGATTCAAGGATGAGAAATGCTACAAAATAAAGGTTAGTTCATGATATGCTTCCCCTCGATATATACTCCCCGTTGCTTGGGTTCCAACGTATATGATTCGAGGATGATATGTAACACCTCTAAAATATGGTTTAACAGAAGCATACATGTCATTGGGGTGCTACTCAATTGGTATCACAACACAGAGTACAAAGAACGGTTTTAACTCAACCATTTAAATTAAATTTCATATTAAAAAATGATTTGTTTACAACATTTCAAAATAGTTTGAAAATATAAGCCCATAAAAGATTTTAAGTGGTCCCAATTTTATTAGAGTCTTCTATGACCATGCCATGCCCTGCCAAAAGTCTTCGCCACTAAATCATCACCTTAAACCTGAAAATACATGCTAAAAAGGGTCAACACTAGGTTGGTGAGTTCATAGGTTTGATTAAAACAGATTATGTTACACAGAATATCATACAGTTTAGTATTAAAGTCATGTACACACATAAAACATTCAAGTAAATCACTCCTATATATATCTAACCAGTACCCCTGGTCTATGTATTCAAATAGGGCATCCAAGTAAACAGTCTTATACATATCTGACCAGTACCCCTGGTCTATGTGTGGAAAACTAGAAGGGGGGTTGAATAGTTTTACGTCTTTTTAAATTTTATTTTGAAAACTTTATTTACTTTTAAAAACTTCAATTCGATATTATGTGACTTCAATTCTTAAACAATATGAACAAGTATAGATAAATATAAGTAAGTAAAGCAAGTAAAGTAAAGTAAATCAAATGAAAGATAGAGATGGAAAGATCTAACCGAGACACAAGAGATTTATAGTGGTTCGGCTACAAGGTCACCTTCCTTGCTCTACTCCACTCCCCGAGCACCTAACTCGAGAGTTTTCTTCACTATGTCAACAAGCTCCCTTATGGCGGAGAAAACCTTACACAACTTTAGCTTACACCGGCTTAACGACACAAAGCTAGATGTCGGGTTCTAATCGTAGCTAGAACCAATCTCACAACTTGTACACAACTTAATCACACCTTCTTCACAACTTCTTCTTCACGACTTCTTCTTCACGACTACTTCACGACTACTTCCTCAAGACTACTTCATGACTTATTCACAACTTCTTCACAACTTATATACTACGACTTCACACCTTCTTCACAACGTAGCACAACCTATATACACTTCTACTTCTTCACACCTTCACTACTTACACACCTTAACTACAAAACTTCACTACTTACACACTAACCTATCCCAAATAATTATACACACAACTATCAAACAAATATACAACTCATATACAAATGAATGATGACACACACAACTTAGATAGCTAAGTTGCAATACTTCTTCTCTAGATGTTGAAGGAGTATTCTTCTTTTGCACTTGAATGTAGGAAGCTTGGATCACTTAGAAACCAATGCTTAATAAGATATGATCAAAGGATTTTGAAATGTATATACAAGGATTTAAAACAGAAAGTTTTAGTTTGCAAAAGGTAAGTAAAAATCCAGGGGAAGGCTGGTATTTATAGGAGAAAAATCTGGACAGCTGGAGACTACTGGAGCGTGGCCGGCCCCCTTAAATAGGGGGGCGGTCCCCTTAATTTTACTAGCCGGTCCCCTTAATAATTAAGGGGGCCGCCTAGTAAAATTTTCTGAACGTTGCCCAGATTTGTCCTTTTGTGGGGAAGGTTTTTCTGGAACATTTTTACTGATTTTGGTTAAAAATTTGAATTCATGTTTTTATAATAGATTAAACATTTTTATTTAATACCAAAATTGTTTTTCAAAAATATATAAAATGTTTTTGACATTTTATAAAAAGTTTAGAAATAAAGAAAATGTTCCTTTGATCATATGATGCATTAAGCATTAGTTCATTCATACCTTAAGTGATTTTAGTTGTAGAAGTGAATATTTACAACTAAGTACTTGTTTAATTTATAAGTTTATGTTTTAATGAGTTTACATTTTGTGATCATCAAAACATATAGATATGAATAAATATTGATAATGTTTTTAGGCATTTATTTATGTCAACAATCTCCACCTTTTTGATGATTACAAAACCTAAACTCATTAAACCAAAAAGTTTATTTTTGGACAAGTATTTAGTGAGTTTACATTCACTTCTCCCCCTTTTTGTAGAATCAAAAAGGTTAAGCCGACAAAATTCAAACGTGAAATTTGTCGGGACGAAAACTCCCCCTTGATGTGTACTCCCCCTCGTTTGGGGGCACCAAGGAAATGAGCTATGGAACGCTTGCAAGAAAAATATTAGAAGCACAAGTATATGCAACATAAGGCATGCAAACATTCAAACAAAACAACTAATGATACTACAAGTATATGTAACATAAGGCATGCAAGCATTCAAACAATAAGCAAGCATATAAAATGAGATTATACATTTAATAAAGTGTTGTGTATAAATACACAACCAAGTGAATTACAACATAAGGCATTCAAACATTCAAACAAAACAACTAATGATAAAGCATGCAAGTGAATTACAACATAAGGCATGCAAATATTCACACAAAACAACTAATGATATTACATAATCATCCCAAAAGCACATGATTCCCATAAAGCTTGCAACCAAAAGGATGGAAGACTTAAAAAAAAAATCATCTAGTTTGGAAAGAATGGATGAGGTTGTGGTGAAATGGGTGAAGATTTTGGAGGTGGTGGTGGTGATGGGTTGTGTTGTCTTCTTTAGTGAGGTGTTTGTTGAAGTGGACATTTATGGGTGATATGATGACTATTTTGAGTTTCTTGGAGGACTTGGAAATGGAGGATTTTGGTGATAGCATGTTGTCTTGGGTTTTTAATTTGGAGGGAATTTTTATTATGAAAGTTTGGTTGTTTTGGGTAAGGTTTTGAGGTTTAGTGATAATATTCCAAACTCGGATGGGTTTAATAAAGGTAAGGGTAGCTGGGATTACAAAAAGGGTCACAAGATGCAAAATGAAATAGTGAAAAATTCTTTCCAGATGGCCGGTCCCCTTAATTGTAGGCCGGCCCCCTTATAATTATGGGGACCGCCTAGCAACATTAAGGGGGCCGCCCATCTGGTATTTCCCAGATGACCAGAATTGAAATTTTTTCAGAAAAGGGTCAATTTTTGGGTTGTGTTTGCAACAAGCTTTATTTGAACCATGTTCATTTGGAATGGTTTAATAGTAGCAATAACATGTTAAGAGGAACAATGTCTATATGTAGACTACTAAGATCATATTTTAAGCATGTCATAGGCATATATACACATATATACATATATATATATATATATATATATATATATATATATATATATATAATATATATATATATTATATATAATATATCACAATGAAACAAAAAGATGAAATAACACATCTATAGCAAACTGTGGATTATATAATAGGCAACAATCATGGCATATACACATAGCAGACATATATATATATATGCATAGCAGAAATATTTAAAACAAGCAAATAATCTATTCATGCATTCAAGATGATCATGTACAACACATGAATCATCATTATATCACATAAAATGCTTAAAACATAAGAATTACAACATAAGCAAAGATACTAATAGTTTTAATATTGCCAAAGAGGGTGATTGGGCTTGCTTGCGACAAAAAAAAATTTTGTTTTGGGGCGGAACGCATGTGGATAGGGCTTAGTTATTTGATGGTTAGGGAAAGTTTGATGGTTGACCAAGATGATTAGGATTTTCGAAGGTTTCATGGAGTTGGTTTGAGGTTGAGATGTGTTGATTGGAATGAAGGTGGAGGTTGAGGTTGTTATTTGGGATGGATGTTTGGTCAAGCAACATAGGAGTAACATGTGAGTTGGTAGGAGGTGGTGGTGATACTCTTGGTGGTTTAGACATCTATGGTGTTGATGGGTGTGAAGGTATGGAGGATGAAGGTGTATTTTTGGGAGTAAAGGTGAATGGTTGGTTGTTATGATGAGGTTTGTGAAAGGGTTCATTGGAATGAGCTTGAGGATTAGGAGTATAGTTGGGACCAAATGTGGGTGGAGGTGTTGGTTGTTTAGCCACATCATTTGTTGTGATGGACTTGTTTTGGGGGTTTGGTTTTCTTCTCCAACTGAGTTTTATGATCATCCTTGCTAGCTTTGAGGTTTTTGGTTTTGGTTTGATGGGAGAAGACATGATGGGGTGAGTTAAAAATGGTGATGAAAGGGATTATTTATAGTGGAGGTTTGAGGTTGTTTAAGGATGGATAAAGGTGTTTGGATGATAGGGACAAAGTGCTGTTTATGAATTTGGGGAAGTGCAGGATGAAATGGGCTAAAAAGCAGAAAAAAATAATTTCTGTGAACCCGTCCAGCAGATGGCCGGTCCCCTTAATTGGGGCCGGTCCCCTTAATAATTAAGGGGGCCGCCCATCTGGTGTCTTTCTGAGTTACAGAAATGAGTTTTTCTGCAGAGATGGGTAAGGAGGGCTATGTTTTGAGCTTTTGGTTTCAGGCAAGTCCCACTCTTTGAGGCAATAAAGTATGTATTATGCATGCAAGTCATATTAATTAAAGGGATTAAGCAAACAAGTAATTTCATATATCATACAAACATACTCATCAAGCAAGTAATATCATCTATCATGTAATATCATCAAGCAAGTATTATCATCTAGCATGTAAACATACTCATCAAGCAAGTAATATATATGAACTAGGAAACAATAAACTACACCAAGTATTTTCTTAATTATATGTGCCTATGTGAGGGATCCTAATGAAACAATAAACTACACCAATTAATGAACTATTAGAGGGATCCTAAAGTGTGCCTATGTGCAATAAATGGGAACTTAAGATAGCATAGACTTCTAGATTTGTTACAAATAAAATCTTAATAGACAAACCATGGTCCGCTTGATTTGCCTTAGTTCACTTTTAAATGTCATGTATATAAATATAGATGACAAATATGAGATCACCATGCATGATTTAAAAAAATATTTTTAGCATTATTCAACAATGTTTGAAAGTGGGTTTTTATGTAGATGTTAAAGTTATTTGAATAAAATAGATTGGGTTTTATTTAAAAATGTGTTTATGAAGAATGAGTAAAAAGAAATTCCCAATCTTTGACTTTGATCAAAATAGGATTATGAATAAAAAAATGAGATAGTAAAACATGTTAATAGAAAGATGACATAATCTTTTGAAAAATCATTTTTCCAAAATGTGAAGTTTTTGCATATTTTGAAAACAAATAACATTAATGAAAAAATGGTTGTTAATGATCTCATGCTCAAGGGAATTGGTTAAGGCTATTGTCACATGCTACCCTTTTCTACATATCCTATGGTCATAAGGAAGTGACGACTAAATTCTATAGGTTTGATGTGAGAGTGTTGAATGGGGTATAACCTAACATCTATAGCTCCTTTGTTGTCGCACACTTATCTAACTTAATGCCATAATCTCCGAGAGCTTGTTTCATCCATAGTTTTCTAATCCAACTTCTATGTTAATGATTAATCCACTCAACTCATTTCACTTCATCACCATGAGTTTTCTAAAAGTGGACATAGAAGATTTCCATTTTAAAAGGTATTGCTAAACAGGGCCAAAGGGAAAATAACTAGTGACTCTAGGTTATTCATATAAACTATTATGTGTATATATATATATATATATATATATATATATATATATATTATATATATATATATATATATATATATATATATATATATATAACTAGGCATTACGAGCTAAAATAGGCATGAAATAACTAGTCATTAATCTAAGCATATATTATAACACCAAACTTAAAAAGAAAGCGTACCTTTTAGTCTTCAGTAGATTATTCTTCAAACGCTTCAAAGTGTTAAGGTTGACTTGTAGAAGTCAATCAAAGAGGAGATGCCGATTTCCCAATGAATTAGCAATTTAGCCACTTGGTCCCCATTGTCTCATTGATCCAAAGTTGTTTGAACCAAACATGGGTTGCAATTGACTAGGATGCATATATGGTGGAAGTATTCCCCAAAGATTGAAGCTTGGTGGATTTGGATAATTCCACATTGGGTAATTATAATTATTATGAGGGTTTTGTCGATTTTTATTTCTTCTAGGTTGAGAAGATTTAGGTCGAGGGTGAGGATTATGTGGTCTTCTTAAGGGAGGTGTTTTTGATCTTAATTTCGGTTTAGAAAATCCGGTTTTGGCTTTTAATGATGGTTTATAAAAACTTTTTACTTCCTCATCACTCGAAATAGGTATTTTTCTATCTTTTATAAGTATATACTTAGGTTTTGACTCTAATGGTTTTTGTTCACTAGATTGACATTCAAACTTTACATTTTTATTTTCACTTGTTGAAACATTATTTGAATTAAATCCTAGTCCGGTTTTATCTCCCGATGCTCTTTGAATGCTTATTATTTCCCTAAGTGAATTACTACTATTTTCAAATTTTTTAAGTTTACAAATTTCTTCCTTAAGTATTTCGTTTTTATTTTTAGTTTCTTGACATGTTTTACATTCAAAAACTTCTTTACCTTTTTCTAAGTTATGTAGTTTAATTTTTAATTCTAGTATTTCTTTTTCTAATTTGTTATTTATGAGTTTTAGTGATTTATTTTTACTCATTACTTTTTGACCTAATATGCATAACCTATTATATTCGTTATCTAGGTCTTTTTCATCTAATGATAAATTTTCATCACTAAAGTATTCGGTTTTGGAACGTACCTCATTCGATATCTTAGCCATAAGACATTTCTCCTCCTTTTTAGTCTCTTTTTCATCTTCATCACTATCACTCCATGCTCCTCCAACGAACCCCTTTTGATTTTGCTCCTTTGACATCATTGGACATCTTCCAATGAGATGATTTGGATCACCGCACTTAAAACACTTCCTCTCACTCTTGCTACCTTTGTCGTCTTTGTTTCTTTGGAATGTCTTTCTTTCGTCATATGGTTGTCTAACGAATCTTCCTCGTCTTTTGAAGAACTTCTTGAAGTCTCTTACGGCCATGGCATATTCTTCATCATCACTTTCGGAGGTTGAGCTATCCTCGTCACTTGATGCTTTCCTAGCTTTCAACGCGATTGACTTGCTTTGTTCTTTCTTTCCTTTGATCATCTCGAAGTCTTTCTTGATTATTGCTTCGTGGACCTTCAAGTTGCCAATCAACTCGTCAAGTTGAAGAGTTGACAAGTTCTTCGATTCTTCAATCGCCGTAACTTTAGCTCGCCATTTTGGATGAAGAGCCCTAAGAAATTTCCTAACAAAATTCTTACTAGAAAAACTCTCATCAAGTGCCTTTAAACTTGTGATGATTGTGTTAAACCTAGCAAACGCATTATCAATTGATTCCTCTTCCGGAATCGTGAATTGTTCATATTGTTGAACAAGAAGATCTATTTTATTATCTTTGACTTGACTATTACCTTAGTGAGTTATTAGTAAAGAGTTCCAAATATCTTTTGCGGTTTTGCACATAAAAATTCTTTCGTATTCTTTACGTGGTAACGCATTATAAATAACCATTTTAGCCTCATTATTTTTAGAAAGTTTTCTTTTTAAATCATCATTTTGTTTTTCAAAAGATACTACTTCATCCTTTTTAGTTTCTAAATTATATTGAATAGGTAAAAAATCACCATTAGTAATAACATGCCAAAGATCTAGATCTTTTGACTTCACATAAGTTTCGAATCGATTTTTCCAATATAAAAATCCATCACTTTCAAATAGTGGTGGTCTTTGCATAGATTGCCCTTCTAAATATTTTTCAGATTCCATAGATCGTTTCAAGTTTTAAAATACAGTTTATTTTAAAAATCTTGTTTGACGTGGCTCTTGATACCAATTGTGGAAAACTAGAAGGGGGGTTGAATAGTTTTACGTCTTTTTAAATTTTATTTTAAAAACTTTTATTTACTTTTAAAAATTTTGATTCGATATTATGTGACTTCAATTCTTAAACAATATGAACAAGTATAGATAAATATAAGTAAGTAAAGCAAGTAAAGTAAAGTAAATCAAATGAAAGATAGAGATGGAAAGATCTAACCGAGACACAAGAGATTTATAGTGGTTCGGCTACAAGGTCACCTTCCTTGCCCTACTCCACTCCCCGAGCACCTAACTTGAGAGTTTTCTTCACTATGTCAACAAGCTCCCTTATGGCGGAGAAAACCTTACACAACTTTAGCTTACACCGGCTTAACGACACAAAGCTAGATGTCGGGTTCTAATCGTAGCTAGAACCAATCTCACAACTTGTACACAACTTAATCACACCTTCTTCACAACTTCTTCTTCACGACTTCTTCTTCACGACTACTTCCTCAAGACTACTTCACGACTTATTCACAACTTCTTCACAACTTATATACTACGGCTTCACACCTTCTTCACAACTTAGCACAACCTATGTACACTTCTACTTCTTCACACCTTCACTACTTACACACCTTAACTACACAACTTCACTACTTACACACTAACCTATCCCAAATAATTATACACACAACTATCAAACAAATATACAACTCATATACAAATGAATGATGACACACACAACTTAGATTGCTAAGTTGCAATACTTCTTCTCTAGATGTTGAAGGAGTATTCTTCTTTTGCACTTGAATGTAGGAAGCTTGGATCACTTAGAAACCAATGCTTAATAAGATATGATCAAAGGATTTTGAAATGTATATACAAGGATTTAAAACAGAAAGTTTTAGTTTGCAAAAGGTAAGTAAAAATCCAGGGGAAGGCTGGTATTTATAGGAGAAAAATCTGGACAGCTGGAGCCTACTGGAGCGTGGCCGGCCCCCTTAAATAGGGGGGCGGTCCCCTTAATTTTACTAGCCGGTCCCCTTAATAATTAAGGGGGCCGCCTAGTAAAATTTTCTGAACGTTGCCCAGACTTGTCCTTTTGTGGGGAAGGTTTTTCTGGAACATTTTTACTGATTTTGGTTAAAAATTTGAATTCATGTTTTTATAATAGATTAAACATTTTTATTTAATACCAAAATTGTTTTTCAAAAATATATAAAATGTTTTTGACATTTTATAAAAAGTTTAGAAATAAAGAAAATGTTCTTTTGATCATATGATGCATTAAGCATTAGTTCATTCATATCTTAAGTGATTTTAGTTGTAGAAGTGAATATTTACAACTAAGTACTTGTTTAATTTATAAGTTTATGTTTTAATGAGTTTAAATTTTGTGATCATCAAAACATAGAGATATGAATAAATATTGAAAATGTTTTTAGGCATTTATTTATGTCAACACTATGTATATATCAGTACGCTCGCCATGACCAGTACGCCTGGTAATGTAACCGTTTCGCCCGGTCAATGTAACCGATACGCCCAGTATTGCTCAGAACTCCTGGACTATGAACATGTCAAGTATACACGTAAAGCATTCAAGTAAACCACTCTTATACATATCTGACCAGTACCCCTGATCTATGTATATATCATGTATTCAAATAACGCATCCAAGTAAACAGTCTTATACATATCTGACCAGTACCCCTGGTCTATGTATATGCCATATATCCAAATAATGTATTTAAGTAAACAGTCTAGCATATAATACCAAACATATTTCAAGTAAAACCATCAGTTCTAGATTTCAAGTATTATATTCAAGTCTCTTCATATTTTAATTTCAATGTTTTAGTGTACTTATGTTGTTGTTACTTTCGTGACAGTAAGTGTGGTTACTAAAGTCTCTCCAAAGGGATGGTGAGGTGTAATCCTACAATTGTCCTAAGTCATGGTACTTGAAGGGTTGGGAATATCTAATGATCTAGGGTATGAATGAATTAAACCTATTTGTGATATGTATATTTATTTACGTATATTGTTTGTTAGATTCGCCTATGTCGATTTTAAAAGAATGACTTAATATTTGTGAAATTCATCACCTAATGGTTTCTACCCGTTAACTTGAGTAATTTAACTAGTCTCCTTATGATGATCCATTTACACAACATTAGTTTAAAGTTTTATGTTTCGACTAATCTATTCGAGTTAAATGATATATATTTTAGTGACGTTCACTTTTAATTTATTTGGTTATCAATATGACGAATATAAGTACTTACGTATTTTCATATATCTCGACATGTGTTGTGGTTTACCACTATCGTGAGATTTATTTCTAACATAATTATTTTCACTACACAAGTTTTATATTAGCCTATACATTTCTATCTTTTTCCAAAGTGAATCGTAAAAATTAATTGTATGAATATATTAGTCTAGTTAATTGTTTTCGTTGTGTCTATCATTTCGGCTATTCATATGTCTTAATAAAAGTACACTTTTGTTTTCGGCTATGTTTGCTTTTACGTGACCATAAGTTGGATAATTTAGCCAAATGTTTATATTTTTGACTATACAAGTTCTATATAAGTTAATGAATTTTTATGTATCCTTTTGTGTTTCGACTATTACAAGTTTAAGCGTTAGTTAATATATATTAATTTGTAACGGCTATTGATCATTTTCCTTTTTAGTTGCTCTCGACTCTATTTGTATAATTGCTATTCGATTGAGTTTCCTTACAATTAATGGGCTGCGGCCCATGGGTTCTAGGAGGGGGAAAATGGGTTTCTAATGGGTCAAGTTACTAGTAATAACCTTGGGCCTGGTGGGTTATAGTTACTACTTGGCAGACTACCTCAAGAAGACTAGAATAAAAGGCTTGATCTTGGGCTTGCTCTTATGGCTCTAAGTGGCTATATTTCTTTTGGGCTTGGTCTTGGAATGGAAACACCTAGCATACGCATACAAGTCTAAGACTTGGCGTGTCCTGAGAATTTTGTCAAATGTTTCGACATCATAATGAACTAAAAACTCATGTTTCGGCTAGGCTCTTGGGTTTTATCTCAACATGAATCAGTTTGGTCAGACCTTCCCTACACGAGGTGAATTCTTCCAGCCTAAGTTCATCCCTAATCCAAATTCGATACCTTGAATTCATGGTTACTGGTTCAATCTGAATCACCACCTAGCCACAACGACTAACAAATTTCCAACCTATTAATCGAAATCCAGGATTCCTACATGCTTATGCCACACAATAACATCATTCAATCGCCAACTTCTGGGAATATCTTCAACCGAAATAAAATTACACATCGCCTAATTTTTCCTTCATTTGGCCTAAGAACATCTAACATAAATGGATTTAAAAGAAAGATGGATTCGAACCACTTCCTACCAACACTAACTCGACATCAAGATTCCTAAGGGTTGGTTTTGTTTGTACGTTATATTAACCTAGGAACGACTCAAGTTACAGGTCCAATCACCACAATCAAAATTTCATCAATGACGATCTCTAGGCTCCTAATATCCTAAGCCACACAAATCAACAACCTTTAACGAGATGTTCTTAAGTGACAGTCTCCTGGGAAATTCTTAACAACCAATTCTAAACATAAACAACCATTAAATTAACCCTTTTCTATTCGACCTAAGGTTTACATAAACAAAATGATATTAATAGATTCAAAAAGAATGTAAAGGTTATACCCTAACGATGAATGGATTTGAGATCCTTGGTCTCGGCAGCACCTCGAATCGACCCCAATTAAATCCTTGGCTTCTTCGAATCAAATCCCAGTTAACCCACTTATTTTGACCTTCGTCCCCTTTTCCTTCTTTGACTCTCCAGAGTCTTTGGGTGATCGAATAACTTGGGTGTGGATTAACTTGATTCGAAGTAGCCATTAAAAGAGGAAGATTGAGAATAGGTTTATATCCTCTTTGTTGTCCTCGATCTTTGATGTATCCAAAACGAGCAACACTCGTTTTCCCTTGGTATCACCAATTAGATCCCGTGACCATTTTTGGGGAAAGGAGAAAAGGAGATAGCGATTTTTGGTTGACTATGATCTGATTTTCGAAGGGGATAAAAGTTTGATGGTGAGGGTTCGGTGGTGCCTAGGTTCGTGATGTAGCAGACAAAGTGAGAAGAAGAAGATAGAGATAGGAGTGTGTTGGTTTTTGTGTGAGTGGGTTGGTGTTGTATTTTATTCTAGGTATAGATTATACACGTTTTATTTTTAAGTCTTGAATTGAACTAAAAGTGTGCAATATAGTACTCGTGTTCCGTTGTACTGAGGTAACTCGGGTCTTTCCCGAAATTGTTCTAAATATGAAAGATTATATTTTCATGGACGTCTTTATAATTACTTAGACGTATTCTCAAGTTTTTAAGTATTCACTATAGTTCCTGATTAATTTTTGTTTGGACTCCGGTACGCGTGTGGTGTCAGTCTGAGTGAAACCGGGATAACCTCCCGTTTTTACTACAATTCAGTGGGTAAAATGCGAGATGAAATAAATTCACTGTTCTTTGGTGAGATTTTCGGGTGTCACAATATGCAGGTCTGTTTCTCGTGATAAACTTATAATGGTCTAATTAGGTAATTTAGTCACAAATAATGAATTGTTATGAATTAAATATTAGGGCAAATTTACCGGTTGTCACATGATAAGTGCTTGTAACACCCCCGTTTTCGATATTCGCAGCGGAAATATAAGTTTGGGGTGCTACTTCAAGGTTCACAGTCATGATGATAGAAAACGACTCAAACGGAGACGTTTTAGTTAAAATTGTTATCATTCATTTATTTATATCAGAGTTACAATATACAGGTCCCAGTAGGAGGTTCCAAAATACATTAATAAAATACGTTATTTGTTGAATGATAACAAATTGGATAGTCCATAGCCATTCCGTGTCAAGCCATGCTCCTAGATACCTGAGATAAGCATGCTAAAAAGTCAACACAAAGGTTGAGTGAATCCATAGCGTTTAACGTTAAATAAGTTTGAACACAAGCTAAATAAAGAGTAAATCGGTTATATCGCAGTTCGTTATATATTGCTTTAAGTCTCATGAATCGCAAAATGTTAACACGATGGACATCATAGTTATAAGCTATGACGTAAATCACTACATAATTAAATGTAGCAATTATGCCCTCGAGTAGGAGTCTGCCTGAAACTCTTTATTAAACGATTTCAAATAAAATGCATTGGGTCACTTATCCAGCGACACAAAGGGATTGTCAATCCAATAGGTCTATTCATTATATTCGCAAGTGATTAATGGTTCATGATAGAGGGTCTTTAAATAGGCAACAGTTAAACTTATGCAATATAATTCAGGAAAGCATTCAGGAAAAAATACTTGTGTTCGGTTTAGTAGCATGTATCTCCCCACAAGTTTAGAAAACGTATATAAAAAGTGGGACTATGAACTCACCTTAGCAGTCCGGATGGAAAACAAAATGAGATGAAGTTGATAAACGTCTCCGGACACGCTACCTGGTTCGTTATGCCAATATTCAGTAATTGATTTCGGATGATATATGTTCATTTGTTCGTTTCGTTTCGTTCTTGGTTGTTGATTAAATTTTGAAAAGAGACAACATGAAGTCTCTTCAAAAATAAGATTTTATCTTATTATTCGTCCTTATGTCCCCGTTCATTCGTTTAATATCTTGTTCGTTAAAGATATCTTGCGTTCGTTCGCTTGTTAAATATAGCTTTCGTTCATTCGTTAATTCGTCATTGAAATAAACGTATTATGTTAATATATTTTCTATTAGATCGAAAAAAATAAAAATGCTAAAAATAATAGTTATAAAAAGTTACACTTTTATCCCTAAGGTTTGGTCAAATGACAGTTTATACCCTGGACTTTTGGAAAATGACAACTTTTACCCTTTAGTTTCAAAAATGACATTTCCTACCCTTTTTATTTGTTATTGACAAAAATAACCCTTGATTTAATTAACTATGAAAAGTTTACAAAATCATCCCATAAAACTTATTAATTAAAAATAACACGCATAAAATAAGTTATGAAGCTAGAGTTTTGGACTCGAATAATTTAGCGAATAATAGATCATTTTACGTGTTTCCTTTTCCTATGTAAAGTTAGCTAGGTCTTCTCTAAATACACCAAATTTCGTAATTTACGAAATTCATTTGATGGTCGAAAAATATTTCAAAAGTCTGTCGACTAGAACATGTTTTAACTAAATCTGGAAAAATAAGTTTTTAAGGCTAGCGATGGGAAGAACTTTGAGTTTCAATAACTTTTAACTCGACTGGTCATTTTACTTGTTTCTTTTTCCTAAAACATCTTTGCTAGGTCATCTTTAACAGGTTAAAAAGACACAATTTTTAGAGGTCTTATAAGGGTCGAAATCTGGATCTAAACATGGGCATCTAATCGAATAAAAACTGAAAAAAAAGAAATAAACTAACTTTTGTTTCTTGTTTTAGCGATATTGGGCAAAATTAGGGACTCGATATCTTGATGATTTCTTAACCATATTCCATGATTCTTTTTCCTAATATAAGCTAGTTAGGTGAACTTTAGATGTACCAAAAATTAGAATTTATGGTGAACGTTTGCGTGTTGGTTTTTAGGTCACAAGTTGGGTGTCTAGGGCTATTTTCTGTTCGATAAAATCACAGAAAAAGAACTCGATATGGGTTTTTAGGCTTTTAGAGGTTTATGACTACGATTTTATGCATGATATGATATTATGTGATATATCTTAACATGTTTCATAAGTTCTTGATTTGTTTTAACCAAAATTCGAATACCTAGTGTGCGTTTGTTCTTTCTGTTCTATCAGACATGAACTAGAAATGAAATATCATGGTTTTTTTTTTTTTTTTTTTTTAGAGGTTGTTTAAGTGATGTTTTTAAGTATATATAACATAAATAAACTGAATTAAAATAAAGTTAGAATACTTACTTAGGGTTGGTTGAAATAGGGTTTATGGATCGACTTGGTTGGTTTCTTGAATCACGATTGATTCCCTCCTCTTCTAAGCTTTCTAAGGAATTTGTGTGGCTTGTATTTGGGGCTGGGGTCAGGAGAAAATGGAAATGAGACTGTTTTTGATGGGTTCGAACAGAAGTGACTATGTTGAGAGGAATTTGGGTCGAATGGTTGTGGGATGAAGAAGTGAGTTGTGAGGCTGCTATTTATGGAGGGATATTAGGGTTTTCTAGGGTGTGAGAAGAGGACAAAGGGCTGACAGGTTTTGAGGGAGGTGCCACTTGGAAGAAGTAAACTAAGGTTTTATGAGTAGGAGGGAACATGGATAGATAGAATTGGACAAGTGGTATTGCTCTTTGAAGAGAAGAGAGGAGAGGGAAAAGAGTGTGTTCATGGCTAGGTACAATGTATGTAGTGAAGGTAATATGTATAAGTAAATTTAGTTGGAATGTAGTTGAGATCGAACCCGGTTTTTGGAGGGATGGTTCGAATGGCTTAATGGTGTTGTACAACGAGTTTAGAGAGTTGTACTTTAGGGTTTAGAGATGTTGGTTAGTTAAGTGTTTAGTTATTTTAGAAAATTATTTAAGATTGTTTATATATAAACCGAATTTTAGAAGAAATGAAAATGAAAATAGGTTGAGCTTAAGAGAGTTGTAACACATGCTAAATAAGGTTGTTCCATAATTCATGATATGAGAAAAATATAGTTTTAATATGTTATTAAGTTATAAAAATTATTTTGTTAATTTTTATTAAGTTGAAAAGTGAATAAATAGGATTTTTAGTTTTTGTGCGTTAGGCACTTGTACTTTGGGTTTAAAGACTTGTAAAAATATTTAATGAGTTTAGGAAAAATAATTTCTAAGAGTTATGCATGTATGGTTTGTAAATCATGCTTTTAAATAAATATAAATAGGGTTTTATTAAAGACTTCATGAATATATGGTTTCATGCATAAAAGACTTGTACTTTATCTTATATGACTTGTACGTTTAATATTTTGTAAAAATATTATATGAATAAATTAGGGTTTGTGAAATGAATACATAAAATCATAGTTAAGTGAGATTAGGGTTTTACCGGAAACAAAATGAAATTAGGGTTTCTGGTGCTTTGGGTAACTTGTACATTAGCTCAGATGAGTTGTACTTTTATGTTCTAGGGTTTTGATATTCATATTTGGTGTTGTGATGGATTTAGGGTTTCATAGAGACTTTATATGGATAATGAATGTTTTGTTTATACGTTCGCTAAGGAATTATCGTAAAGTGGTAAATAATATATTGTAATGTTTTCATATAGTTATGTTTATGAAATAAACATTAGGTTCGTTAGGCAGGTCTGTGTTGGAGCACGTTTATCAGGGATGTGAGTTGCGTCACATAAGATAGGAGATACAATCAAATAAAAAAATTATACGTGGAAAAAGGATAATAATTCTGTAAAGTAGTGGGTTTAAATGAGAAATTTTACGAGTGGTTACAGTGCTATAAAACAAATGTTAGTTGTAGATAATCCAACCAAGTAATATGAGTTCAACCAAACATTGTAGTTCAACCCGTTTGACTTAAAAAAATCAACTAAGTATACTTTGTTCAAACCAAGCACAAAGGTCAAACAAAGTCAATACTTCAAATAAAGATGCAAAAAATAGTAGTTCCATCCAACCAAAATATAATGCTCAAATAAGTGATCACACACACAAGCATTAACATAACATCCTTCCATTGAAAATTGTTTGTGATCAAAGTCACAAAACAAGGTGTTATAACATAAAAAGGAAATATCCTAAAGAAAATCCTAAAAGGTCCTATAAAAGGAAAAACACTAGAGATGATCCTAAAATCTATTGTGGAGGGTTGGTTGGATTTGGTGGAGACATGATGGAGGTAAGCCATATGGATTCTAAATCCTTTGTATCACGTAAGTGAGAGTCCATTATGTTTGAAGAGGTATAGAGAGGATCAAGTTCCTCATTGCCTTGAGTTTTTGGTTGGTTGATCCACATTGATTCATCAATGGCTTGGAGTGTGGCAAATAAATCATTGGGTTGAAGGTTGGGTGAATAAGGAGGTGATGATGATTTTGTCACTTGAGGTGTTGTGGGTGGTGATGTGTTAGCCACTGATGGTGGTGTGGTAGCCACGGCGGGTGGTGATCTTGTCACTTGATTAGTTGACGGAGCGGATGGTGGTGTGGTAGCCACGGGTGTTATAGTAGATGGTGAAGTGGTGATGATGATAGGTGGTGTTGGAGTTAAGTTGAGATTGATGAACCAGCATGGTCTGACACTTATTCTTGCTGTCCTTTTGTGTGGTTTGGGTTTGAGAAGTTGTTTGAGTTAGACATTGTGAGGAAGAAGGTTGTATGAAGGTGGAGATGTGATTTGTGATTATCTAAAGCTTCTAATTTATAGGCTCTAAGTGTCATGGATTAGTGTGTTTGGATGTTGATTCATAAAGAGATGTTGGTTTCCAATGACTTGGAACAAGAAAAAAGGAGTTTGTCATATTATCAAAGTCAATCCAGGGAAATTAGAATTGAGCAAGAGTGTGAAGATATGCAGTAAATGCAAGGGTGAGTGGAATTCTAGTGATTTGATTGATCCACGGATTGCAAGGAACCAAATTAAGGGTTCCTAGCTTGTGACAGAAGGGTAACTTGGATGAAAATTTGAATTTTCAAATTTTTGTGGGAAGTGGATTTCTTATAGTTTTAAGTGTGCCTAAGTCATCTTAATGTGCCTAATGATCAGTAGAATAATCCTAAGAACTAGAAGCAATAATCTAAGGAGCGGGATTAGACGGGAAATTTGAAAAAGTTACTGTTTAAATGGCGGATCCAAACGATAACAAGTACAGAACCAAAATTTTGGTTCCGAAGAATCCGCTGGGCTAAATTTGGCGAAGCCAAAGTTTTCAACAGACGGAACCCAAAATTTGGTTCCGCCATATCCGCCAGATGGAATTTCTTAATAGAGGGTATGTCAAAATACCCGTAACCCGTTCAATTCCCGAAAATTGTCCTAAAACTTATGTAACTACTTAGTTATGATTGATTAAACACAAAAACACAGGTTCTAAAACATGTGTGCATATAAATCAAACCAAGGATATTGAACTTACCATAAAAGTAGGTTAAGCCAAACAGTGGCTTAAATATGGAAAATCGATAACATCAAGTGTTATCATCCTGCATTGTTATGTTAGTTCACATAAATGTATAATACCAACATAATATCCAAAAAACATAATATCCTAAAAACACAATAATTCATCACATCATTGTTTGAAATTGTCTTATACCAAACACTCCCTAATCCTCACTACTTGTTGAGCTTCTTGTTGAGCTTCATGATCCAACGTCCAATATTCTTCATCATTCCTCTTGTTTGTCGGAACTCCTCGGATTGGTTTTCGATGGGAGGAAGTTGGCTCATGTATTCGGGTGGAGGAATCATAGAATTGGGCAAACCGTCAACCTCACTAACCGATGATGATGATGATGATTGATCCCTACGAAAGTATATATATAATATCAGACGGATATGCGTGATACGCGGGAAATGACAAATCAACCCTTTAGGAAAAAGGTTAACTTACAAAACCCGTGAATACGATATGAGATACCGGGCAAGTGATTACCCGGGTCGTGTCCCAGCGAGGTATGAATCGAGGATTTCGTTTTCAGTTTGGAATTAAAGTGCTTGAAGGATGGATTTGGGTTTTTCTGTTTTTAATATTCTAATGAGATATGGAAAACAAATTTACAAAGAAAAATTAAACATAAGACAATTTACGCTAAAAACGCAAATCGGGAATCTAAAAACGAGCTTAAAAACTAAAACCTTTAAAAATTAACCCTACAAGTTCAAAATTATTTTTCCTAAATCCTAAATGATAAAAGAAAATTTTAGAAAAAAGAATTATATTTTTTTTACTTTTATATATTTTTTTTATGAATTAAAAACAGAATTTAAAAAAAAATTAAAAATACTAAATGAAATTGGAAAATTATGAAAAATTCTGAAAAGTCCTAATTGATGTACTGATTCTAGGAAAAATGAGCTTGAGGTGATAGCTTATCCAGATAAGCTGGAATAAGCTGGACAGTTGAAATAAGCTTATTTGGAAAAACTTGGTTAAATAAAATGTGGTGCAAATCAATAACAGAACAAGACCCTAGGGCAGATGGTGTTGGTGTTGTGTTGTGAGTTAAGAGACCAGGGTTTGAATCCCTTGGTTCTCTTTTTGTTAACTTTTTTTTTTTTTTTTAATATTCTTATTACAAACAGAATAAGCACTAATAAATAAGCATAACTTATAACTGAAACTATTTTCAGAAACCTAAAATAAGCCCAGAAATAAGCCAAAGAATTCAGATCAGTGCTCTAAAAATAGAATAAGCTAAGGCAGTGGACTGAAAAGGCTGATAAACTATCAATAAGCTACAATGAGACTTGAAAAGCTAGAAACAGACCAACTATGAACTTAATGACTAAATGACTCAGGTTAATCCACAAGAACAACCCAATAAGCACTGATCAATCATCAAATAAGCACAAAGTTTGCTGAAACACTATGGTGCAGGGCAAAAAGTGCTCTTTTCAAGCTGATAAAAAGCTAGGATAAGCTAATATAAAAAATTTGGAAAAATATAAAATAACTATATTAGCAACTGAATATTACCTGTTTTGAATTTCAGCTTATAACATTCTATATTGAGAAAATTAAAAATCAAAAACAAATTCTAAAAACTTGAAAAACTGATTTGCAGACTTTTATGCTACTGAGGAACTTTTTAAAAACGGATTTGAGCTACAATAAGCTAAGGCTGTTTGGAAATCATGTAAAAGAAAGAAAAATCACATATCTAACATCTTATATTTCTAAAAATTAAGCAATTTAGATCTAAATTAAGCTCTAAAAAGGACTTGTGCAGTCTGCTGATACACTAAGGTGATCAGTGAGTGTGATAAATGGCACAAACCAAATGGAGACTTAACCAACTCTTGGATTACAACTTAAATGACTCAAAGGACCATAGAAAAGCTACTAGAAAGGTTCAAATGAGCTTATTGCTCTAATTGGCTTATTTGATCAGTTCATGGTCTAATTTTACCACAGTTGGTTCAAAATCACAATTCCTATCAAATGGACTTAAAGGAACTTAGAAACAACTTATCTAACTTGTTTTGATCATGATCAAAGTTGATCAAATGGTAAATGAATAGTGATGCTCCAATTTGACCCATTATGACTTCTAACCCAAACAACCCATATAAGGACTAATTTTGGAATTTCCACAGTATAAGACCAAGTTAAGCTAATTTCTACCTTAACACAGATTTACTAAGTTACTTTTATCCTAATGAGAAATTTTCAAAGGCCAATAAGCACTGAATAAGCAGTAGCCTATTTTTACTATTTTTGGCTTTTTGAGATATTTTTAGGAAGAACATATACAAATAGCATTTAAACTATAAAACAGAATAAAAGCAATACTAAACTATCAATGAGCAGATAAGTCCTAAATTAAGCTAAAACTAAGCAAATTAACAGTAATAAGCAAAAAATGCAAAAATTGAAAAATGCTTACAAGTGCATTTGCTCAGAACAAGGACTGATAATCATTTTCCAAATCAACCTAATGCTTCCCAAGAAACCCTAACCCATGGCCATCCACAATTCACCATGCTCCAGCTTATTTTGACCCAATAGCTTATTTTTTTTGGCTTATTTTGACTTTTTTTGACTTTTTTGGTACTTTTGGGATTAAGACTTAGTTACACTATAATAAACTCACAAAAAGCAATAATAAGCTTATGTGAGCCTATTCAAATAGCAAAGAGCTTTTTCAATCAACAGCAAGCTAAACTTGATTCAACAGTGAACTTTTTAAGCTTAAAATTTCATTAACTTTGGAAGAGAGTACAATACTGAGTAAATGAGAAACAATTGAGCTTAAAAGGACTTGAATTAATACTGAAACTTAAATTTTACATTAATTGAAACATTAAACTAAAAATACGACTAAACTAATTTTCTACATGCCAAATTATGGCTACAAAATGCCCTATTTATACTAAAATCAAGCTGGGATGTCTTCTTTGACTTCTTCTGACCATTTCTTGACCCTTGGATTGGCTTGGAATCATCTCAGCCTTTAATCATGGTTTTGGCGCCAAAAAGTCATTAGTGGGATACCAACTATGTACTGGTTATCTTGTGAGGAGGGGGAAGCATTAAATGCTTTTGGACTGGGGTAGGTGGAGTGTAGTAGGAGGAGAAGCAGGGTGAGGGGGAGGGTGGTTTTGTTAGTGAAAATGGTGGGAGAGGGTGGTTTTGGTTTTGGCGGTAATGGTGAGTGGATTTGACCGAAGTCAAACATGGGTATTAACTAAAAAGATAAACGGGGTGTGGGTTTTTAATGGAGTTGGGCTTTTGAGATATTGGGCTTGGTTTAGAAGCTGGGTTTTATTTGTTGTGGGTTGGGTTTAGGATTTAGTGGACTTGTTTTTAAGGGTTAGGGTTAGAATTGGAATTAGTTGTATCTTTAGGGACCAAAACTGCCAATTCTGAAAGTCCAGGGACCAAACTTGTCACTTTGCAAAAATACTTCCAAGGACCAATCTTGACAAGCTGAGCATAATTATGTCCACTTTGGTAAATTTCTTTCCCGGCCTCGGCTTTTTGAGCTTTTCCAATCTCGTGCTCGTTTATGTCCGTTTTTGCCCTGTTTCAATCCTTTTGTACCTGAAACGCATAAAAACACAAACCAAGGATATCTGCAGTATAATATGGTATATTTGGCTATTTTTAGCATATTTTATGTATCAAATGGGTATAAAATGATGAGTAAATAGGCACTTATCATCCCCCCACACTAAGCTATTGCTAGTCCCTAGTAATCCGATCATGTGAAGTTATGAAAGGATCAAAAGAATACCAAGTATACCCCGTTTTGACTTTTTTATTAGATGCGAGAAATTTAAACTAAAACAAAAATAGATAAAATGCTTGATTTCCAAAAATGGTATCATGGAACCGGATTCACACAAAATGGGTGTCTCCAGGGAATTAAAATCGTCATCCTCTTTTTTATACTTCCAACTAAGCTTAAACTTAATGTGCAAATGTTTTTGTAAAATGCTAACACTACTTATACTAATAATCTATGTAAGCCGAGACTTAACTTTTCACTCCCACAATTTATTAAAGTTAGGTGACTGTGCTTGATTTTCAAAATTTTGATCACAAAAATCGACGTTTTTATAAGATTTTGACTAATACTAGTTGATAGATAGATTTAAAATTTAAAACAAGCAAGTTTCAAAACTTTATTCAACACATCAAAACTTATTGCATTTTGCAATATCATTCCATTTTTGCATTTTGCAATATCATTCAATTTTATTTTATTTTTTTCTTTTCATTTTTTCATCATTTTTTTTTACTTGTGCAACATAAACTAACTCAGTTTCACGGGAACCAAGACCTTACATCTTTCAGAATAAAGGATCCAAGGGCCGTTACAACGGAGAGTTCCAAGACTTTAAACATTCCTGAAATGAGGTCCAAGGGTGTTAGACCAAGACCTCACACATTCCTGAATTAGAGGTCCAAGGGCCGGTGTAAGAGGGTAGCCAAGACCTAAACGCCTTCCGGAAATAAGGATCCAAGGGCCGATCTTGAACCGTAGCTTTTTTAGCACATACATTTATTACTTAACTTTTGCAACTTTCAAGCAACGTCTCACTTTCATTTTGCATTATTATGACATATGCTTGTTCCGAAGTTTAAATAAAGCTTTGAACTAGTATTTTTCAAAATCGTATAAAAAAAATGATTTAGTGTGTTCAACTGTTTGAAAATAAGCACTTATTAATTCAGATTAGTTATCACCTGGGAGGAAAAGCCATAGATTACTTATATAAGCTCTAAAGAAAACCAACTATTCTACGCTTAGCATTTTCATTTGCACATATCGTAAAACCTTAGTCTAAGCGTTAAGGAAGCAGCCAGATCAACACTCTGGCAGAGTCGGGATTTCCCTTGTTCTAACCTAATCAAGACTAAACGCTTTTATTTTTTTCTTTCTTTTTTTGGTGCAAAGCACTCCTTTTTTATGCAATTTCTTATTTAAAAACGAAATTTTTTTAAAATTTTGGCCAAAACGGGGGTACTAGGGTACTAGAAGGTACAAATGTGACAAAATTCACGAGAATTCCCCCCCACACTTAGAATTGAATATTGCCCTCAATATTCAAAGAACCGGCTATTATGCCGACACTTAGAACGTAAAAAGGTAATACTAATAGCCAAGTGTGTGACAGAAATCTCTATTTTCACAAACATGATTGAAAAGATATCCCTAGATAAACGTTAGCAAAAAGATCGGATATTGGGCGGCTGGATTGAAAACAGGCGCATCAATCATCACGATCTAAGGGAAACCTGCAAACAAGGGCAAACAACACAAAAACAAAGCACAGTAGAGGAATCCCCCCACACTTAGTGTCAGAAAATAGAAAGAAGTCAGAATCATGGGTTGTCACCCATGAAGTGCTAATGTTTTTGTTAACCGAGTCACTAGCTTGACTCGACCCCGAATTCATTGGTTCATGGGGAAGCAAGTGGAAGAAACAATCTCCATCGGACTTTCATTCAATGTGTTTAGATAAACATTTGAACATCAGAAAGTTCCACACCGACGAGATACCCACTGTATTTTAATAGTAGAAACTATAAGGGATGATACCGGGGTCAAAGATAGTGTCCACATTCCCGTAGGAGAAAAGGGAAAGAGAAATCACACCATATGTGAAGAATGGTAGAAAGATTTTGTTGATTATCGTGAAAAACTCTTCATCATCAAAAGCAAATTTGTCATTAAAGCTCTTAGGTTCACTTGCAACAAAAGCCTCGGGAGGGAGGGTCGGGGTGATGTCATCAATAAGCAAATTCTTATGATCAAGTACACCTCCCCCCAGACTAGAATCCTTCTCAAGATCAAAATAGAAGTGATCATACTCCGGATGAGAGAGTTCACCGGAGAACTCTTCAAGAATAATCGGATCATTTTTATCAAAGAGAAACGAGTCATACTCGGGAAGAGATATATAAGCATGAGAAGTGGTACTGCCACTACTCGTCACTTCCGTATGATCGATATCAAAGCAAAAGGCTTCATAAGCCGGGAGAGAATAATCGGGATGAGAAGTGGGATTGCCACTACTCTCTTCTTCGGTATCAAAGATAAAACTCTCATATTCGGGAAAAGAATCCTCGAGCTCGAGCTTCGGAGGATCTAACGGCTTATCTTTAGCAACAACATCCTTCGGGGGGAGGGAAAATAACGGTTCATCAAATATCATCTTTTCTAATAAAGGAGCATCTCCCCCCGGATCACAATCAGCATCAACAATTTTCGGCGGAATTGGATCATCAATCCTTGTCGAACTTGAATCATCACTAGCAAGAAAAGCATCGACCTCATCCAAAAAGAAATCACTTCCCTCAACCGGTGTGAGAGAAGGGTAGGAAGAGTCGGAAATAATCGGATCAGGAGATGAAATAGGATTGTTATTTGAAGAGAATTTAGTTCCATCCATAGAATCAACAATCTCAATACGATAAACCGATTCCGGAGGTGGGAAAAGTGGTGTGCTCTTAGAGCTAGCAATTTTCACCACTTCCGTTGTGGTCTCCGATTCTTGTTCATCATAATCAAAAATACTCTAAACTTCCTCAGCACAACTCTCAAACCATTTGCTTGAACTAGGGGTAATTTTCATCGTTTTGAGCTCAGCATGTTTTTTTGAAGTACTCTTAACCGTGAATCTTGAAAGTGTCGAATCACTTCTTTTGGAAGCAATTACGGGATCAGATTTTTGATCAACCGTAGCAACGTTGCATTTGGTGGTTAGAGATTTAGAGTTCTGATTAATGTTAAACGTGACTTCTTCATTATCAACCCGTATGGTTAATTCTTCGGCGTATACACCGATGAGAGCACGACTCGTCCTTAAGAAAGCTCTCCCCAGAATGAGTGGAACTCGAGGATCGGCATCAAAGTCTACCACAACGAAATCAGTGGGAAAGTGGAACTTTCCTACTTTCACAACGACATCCTCAGCTATTCCAAGTGGACGAGTTATAGTACGGTCCGCTAGCTCGAGTGTCATGCAAGTAGATGTAAGCTCCGGAAGAGATAATTTCTTCCATACCGAGAGTGGCATAAGGTTAATGCTTGCGCCAAGATTGGCCAAGGCTGAGCACTGAACCAATCCCGAGAAATCACATGGGATTAAAAACTTGCTGAGGTCTCCGAGCTTTTCGGGAAGCTTCTTGAGGAGAACTGCCGAGCACTGCTCGTTAAGTGGGGTCTTTGCCATCTCAGACAACTTATCCTTGTTGCTTAGTAAACCTTTGAGTGTAGACGCAAATTCGGGCATAAGGACGAGAGCATCTGCGAAGCTTATGTCAAAGTGCAATTCATTGAAGATTTGAAAGAATTTTTCCATTTGTTGATTGGTTTTGTCTCGAAGCTTCTGATCGTTTAATCTTGATGGATAAGGAAGTTGATTTGGAGTTCGAACGGGATTCACTTTGGGCTCAGAATTAGTCTTCGGAACATCGGTTTTCGGAATTTGAGTTTGGACGTCTGGAGGTTGGACGTGTGCGGTACTTCGTGGGCTTGAGAAATGCACCTTATCCGTTGTCACCTTGGTATCTCGATTCACTTCCCCCGGTGGAGGGGGCATAGGAGTCGAGGGTCCATTATGCGTCTTACCACTTCGAGTGGTGACGGCTTTCAACTCACCCTTCGGGTTGGGAATGGTATTTCCCGGAAGACCTCCCGAAGTTGAAGCTTGATTAATTTGGTTCATGAGGCTAGCAAACATGTTCTCAATTTTATTTTGAGATTGATCAATTTTGTGATTTGTATTCCTATGTTCACTTTTAAGCTCTTGACCTTGTTTTGACATTGAGGTTTGAAAATCATTTTTCAAAATGGTGATTTGATTTTGCATTGACCTCATGTTAGCCTCATTTGACTTGATGTAGTTAGAAAGTTCATTTGAGGGAACAACAGGGGCTTGGTAATTAGAAGCTTGAAAGCCTTGATTGAAATTACCCCCTTGAGTTGGGTATTGATTTACCGGGGCTTGAAATTGGTTTCGAACATCTTGCCCTCTCGGTTGATTTTGATTGAATCTATTTGGATTGTTGGGTTGAGAAAATCCGGGTGGTCCACTTTGATTACTAACACGATAGTTCGGGTCAACTTAGGGATGGTATTGGTTACCTCCTTGGTTGTAAGCCCCGGCTACCGCGTTAACTTCTAATCGACTACCAACGGTGGCAGTACAATTGTGGTATGCATGAGGACCACCACAAGTGACACAAGTTTCTTCCACCGCTTTGACTTGAGTCGGTGAAGAAGTTTGTGGGGAAGAAAGTTTCTTTTGCTTGGAAAGAACCAAAGCTTGAATAGCATCCGTGAGCTTTTCAATCTTAGCATCGGTGCTAGAAGTACTCACGTGAGAAGAAGAAGGAGAGGAGACACTAACTTGGGAAACAACCGGCTTGCTTCGTGTAGTGCGGACCTTGGACTTATTCTCAATGATGGCTAAAGCGTCCTTCGGAGTCCGATTCAAGAGATTGCCACCGATGTCGGTATTAAGAGAATCTTGGTCCATTTGGTTCAAACCATTATAGAAGGTATCGAGTTGATGTAACTCGGAGAAACCGTGGTGTGGACATTTGCGAAGTAATTCTTTAAAACGATCCCACGCTTCACTAAAGGATTCATCAAATTTTTGAGTGAATTTGGTGATTTCATTTTTAAGGCTTGTGGTTTTAGACGGGGGAAAGAATTCGTTCACAAATTTCGACACTAAATCTTCCCATGTTTCAATAGAATGAGGGGGTTGTTTTTCGAGCCAAATTCGGGCGGCCCCCTCGAGAGAAAAAGGGAAAAGAAGAAGTTTGATAGCTTCTTGAGGAACATTTCGGTATTTGATGGTAGAGGTGATCTTGTTAAACCATCGAATGTGGGAATGAGGATCATCCCTCTCAAATCCGAAATATTAACTTGAAGTTACTAAGGATAGCAACCCCATTTTAAGCTCAAAGCTATCGGCAACGATTGCCGGAACAATGATAGCATCTCCGTAACCCTCGGTGGGTGCTTGGAGAAGCTCAGACATGGTACGTTCATCCGCCATTGTGACAATGGGAGGAACGGGAATAGGAATAGCACGAATCTCGGGTTCGGCTATTTGGGTGGAATGCCTACGATTACGTCTTCGATTATGTCTTCTTGGAGTATGTACGAGTTCACGTAAAGGACTTGTCGACGGAGAAGAACGAGTGCGCATGCACTAAAAACAATTCAATTAAAACAAGACCGAAGCAAAACACAAGTGAACTTAAACCAATAATCAACAACCGTACGGTAGCTCTTCAAAAGATAATTGCACAAAGGAGCGGAAGAAAACAATGGATCTCTTTTCGAGGCGAAGTTCGTAGGATCGCCTTTCCTTATACCCCTCTTATAGTTTATTTATCAATCAAAGGTGAGCCGATATTCGCAAGTGATACAAAGGCAAGTTTTAATCTTTTGTTTGGGAACTTATTATGATAATACTCAAAGTTGATAAGTATTATATTGAGATTGCTTTTATCTTTTATTTTACACAATAAAACGGAATATGTTTTTGTATTTTTTATATGATATATATATAAAAAGAAAAAGAAAATATTTTTGTTTTTTATATTTTTATGAAAGCGATAACTTCTTGACGAAGGATCTCAAGTCACTAATTGTTTAAACTTCAACGATATTGTCGCAACACAACCTCCCTGGCAGCGGCGCCAAAATTTTGATCCGTACGAAAGTATATATATAATATCAGACGGATATGCGTGATACGCGGGAAATGACAAATCAACCCTTTAGGAAAAAGGTTAACTTACAAAACCCGTGAATACGATATGAGATACCGGGCAAGTGATTACCCGGGTCGTGTCCCAGCGAGGTGTGAATCGAGGATTTCGTTTTCGGTTTGGAATTAAAGTGCTTGAAGGATGGATTTGGGTTTTTGTGTTTTTAATATTCTAATGAGATATGGAAAAAATATTTACAAAGAAAAATTAAACATAAGACAATTTACGCTAAAAACTCAAATCGGGAATCTAAAAACGAGCTTAAAAACTAAAACCTTTAAAAATTAACCCTACAAGTTCAAATTTATTTTTCCTAAATCCTAAATGATAAAAGAAAATTTTTGAAACAAAAATTATATTTTTTTGACTTTTATATATTTTTTTATGAATTAAAAAGAGAATTTAAAAGAAAAATAAATTAAAAATAATAAATGAAATTGGAAAATTATGAAAAATTGCAAAAAAGTCCTAATTGATGTTCTGATTCTAGGAAAAATGAGCTTGAGGTGATAGCTTATCCGGATAAGCTGGAATAAGCTGGACAGTTGAAATAAGCTTATTTGGAAAAACTTGGTTAAATAAAATGTGGTGCAAATCATTAACAGAACAAGACCCTAGGGCAGATGGTGTTGGTGTTGTGTTGTGAGTTAAGAGACCAGGGTTTGAATCCCTTGGTTCTCTTTTTGTTAACTTTTTTTTTTTAATATTCCTATTACAAACAGAATAAGCACTAATAAATAAGCATAACTTATAACTAAAAATATTTTTAGAAACCTAAAATAAGCCCAGAAATAAGCCAAGGAATTCAGATCAGTGGTCTAAAAATAGAATAAGCTAAGGCAGTGGACTGAAAAGGCTGATAAGCTATCAATAAGCTACAATGAGACTTGAAAAGCTAGAAACAGACCAACTATGAACTTAATGACTAAATGACTCAGGTTAATCCACAAGAACGACCCAATAAGCACTGATCAATCATCAAATAAGCACAAAGTCTGCTGAAACACTATGGTGCAGGGCAAAAAGTGCTCTTTTCAAGCTGATAAAAAGCTAGGATAAGCTAATCTAAAAAATTTGGAAAAATATAAAATAACTATATTAGCAACTGAATATTATCTGTTTTAAATTTCAGCTTATAACATTCTATATTGAGAAAATTAAAAATCAAAAACAAATTCTAAAAACTTGAAAAACTGATTTGCAGACTTTTATGCTACTGAGGTACTTTTTAAAAACGGATTTGAGCTACAATAAGCTAAGGCTGTTTGGAAATCATGTACAAGAAAGAAAAATCACTTATCTAACATCTTATATTTCTAAAAATTAAGCAATTTAGATCTAAATTAAGCTCTTAAAAGGACTTGTGTAGTCTGCTGATACACTGAGGTGATCAGTGAGTGTGATAAATGGCACAAACCAAATGGAGACTTAACCAACTCTTGGATTACAACGTAAATGACTCAAAGGACCATAGAAAAGCTACCAGAAAGGTTCAAATGAGCTTATTGCTCTAATTGGCTTATTTGATCAGTTCATGGTCTAATTTTACCACAGTTGGTTCAAAATCACAATTCCTATCAAATGGACTTAAAGGAACTTAGAAACAGCTTATCTAACATGTTTTGATCAAGATCAAAGTTGATCAAATGGTAAATGAACAGTGATGCTCCAATTTGACCCATTATGACTTCTGACTCAAACAACCCTTATAAGGACTGATTTTGGAATTTCCATAGTATAAGACCAAGTTAAGCTAATTTCTACCTTAACACTGATTTACTAAGTTACTTTTATCCTAATGAGCAATTTTCAAAGGCCAATAAGCACTGAATAAGCAGTAGCCTATTTTTACTATTTTTTGCTTTTTGAGAGATTTTTAGGAAGAACGTATACAAATAGCATTTAAACTATAAAAACAGAATAAAAGCAATACTAAACTATCAATGAGCAGATAAGTCCTAAATTAAGCTAAAACTAAGCACATTAACAGTAATAAGCAAAAAAAACAAAAATTAAAAAATGCTTACAAGTGCATTTGCTCAGAACAAGGGCTGATAATCAGTTTCCAAATCAACCTAATGCTTCCCAAGAAACTCTAACCCATGGCCATCCACAATTCACTATGCTCCAGCTTATTTTGACCCAACAGCTTATTTTTTTTGGCTTATTTTGACTTTTTTGACTTTTTTGGTATTTTTGGGATTAAGACTTAGTTACACTATAATAAACTCACAAAAAGCAATAATAAGCTTATGTGAGCTTATTCAAATAGCAAAGAGCTTTTTCAATCAACAACAAGCTAAACTTGATTCAACAGTGAACTTTTTAAGCTCAAAATTTCATTAACTTTGGAAGAGAGTACAATACTAAGTAAATGAGAAACAATTGAGCTTAAAAGGACTTGAATTAATACTGAAACTTAAATTTTACATTAATTGAAACATTAAACTAAAAATACGACTAAACTAATTTTCTACCTGCCAAATTAAGGCTACAAAATGCCCCATTTATACTAAAATCAAGCTGGGATGTCTTCTTTGACTTCTTCTGACCATTTCTTGACCCTTGGATTGGCTTGGAATCATCTCAGCCTTTAATCATGGTTTTGGCGCCAAAAAGTCATTAGTGGGATACCAACTGTGTACTGGTTATCTTGTGAGGAGGGGGAAGAATTAAATGCTTTTGGACTGGGGTAGGTGAAGTGTAGTAGGAGGAGAAGCAGGGTGAGGGGGAGGGTGGTTTTGTCAGTGAAAATGGTGGGAGAGGGTGGTTTTGGTTTTGGCGGTAATGGTGAGTGGATTTGACCGAAGTCAAACATGGGTATTAACTAAAAAGATAAACGGGGTGTGGGTTTTTTATGGAGTTGGGCTTTTGAGATATTGGGCTTGGTTTAGAAGCTGGGTTTTATTTGTTGTGGGTTGGGTTTAGGATTTAGTGGATTTGTTTTTAAGGGTTAGGGTTAGAATTGGAATTAGTTGTATCTTTAGGGACCAAAACTGCCAATTCTGAAAGTTCAGGGACCAAACTTGTCACTTTGCAAAAATACTTCCAAGGACCAATCTTGATAAGTTGAGCATAATTATGATCCACTTTGGTAAATTTTTTTCCCGGCCTCGGCTTTTTGAGCTTTTCCAATCTCGTGCTCGTTTATGTCCGTTTTTGCCTTGTTTTCAATCCTTTTGTACCTGAGACGCATAAAAACACAAACCAAGGATATCTGCATTATAATATGGTATATTTGGCTATTTTTAGCATTTTTTATGTATTAAATGGGTATAAAATGATGAGTAAATAGGCACTCATCAATGATGAGGTAGGAGGATGAGCACGTTTCCCTCTTGACTCGGCTACTCTATGGTCACTAAGAGGTACAAAGGTATGTTCAATTTTGGAGTAGTCGGGAAGGAAACCTATAGCATTTGGAGGAATGGGTGCAAAAGCTCTAAAGAGACGGGTAAGAAGCATCCCGTAAGGCATGGCGGTCGTACCCAAAACTGAAATATCGGCCATTCTCTTGGCGATATAGTAGGCTAGGTTGAACGGTTGGTGGATAGACACACAAAAGAGCATGTAGCAAAGGCTTGCATTAACATGATCCCTATTTCCTATGGTGCTTATGACATTAGCTCTAAGAATCTCTTCTAACTTTTTAAATTGAGGCCTAAGTTTGTTTAGCTCCATGCCAAACGGGTCTCTATCAACTTCTTTACCTCGACTTGTCCTCGTGTGGGAGGTCCTAGGTATGAAGATGTGATCACGGATTGTCTCTTTTGGAGATAATGGTGTGTCGTATGGAGGCATACAATCAAGGTTGGAATCGGGGATGGACAATGACCATTTGTCCGAATAAAAGCAAGCGCCTTGACCCGGAATTCCTAAGACTTCCACGAATTGGTCCAAAGGGATGTTGAATTGGGTTTGGTTGACTATGAAATGGACGTTTATGTAACCATAGTCATTTGAGCTAAGACCGACACTAGCATAGAATTCTAGTATGAATATAGGAATTATAGGTTCATCTATGTCTAGAAGATAATCGAATAGGATGGCTGCTAGTTGTTCTCGGATATTGGTTCCTTCTAAGAATGAGGGGTCTACAGTTATACCCTCGTGATAATAACATTTTTCTAAAGTCTTAAAGATTTTGACTTGGTCGTCTGTGAGTCCTTTTGTCTTATGGTGTTGAGGTAGGTATTTGAGGGTTTCTTTGTGATCATAGTATGTCGTGGGAGGCATGATTATCCTAGACACGAAAATTACATTGTTTAGTTAAAACTATCGAAAATACCTATATATATTTCTAGTGTGTGCCTACATGGGGACAATGTGGAGGTGCGGTTATCTCGACTCCTTTTGATGCATGAAAATTTCGTTTATGTAAGTTTTATAACAAAACGAGAGATAACCCAAACGCTCCTACTTCAATGTAGCTACGATTAAATGTACCCAAAAATACTTATTAGTTATGTATTCCCTTTAGCATTCAAGAGACATTATGCATATGATGTTTAAAACATAACGTTTTTATTTGTATGAACAATGTCCAAAAACCGTTTTTCCTAGTCGTGAGAAGATTTTTATAAGAAATTTCTCATGGGGTTTTTGATGAATAATGATAATGCCTTATGATATGCAATTCCTAACTAAGGAAAACATGATTTGTTATGCAATTTAGAAAATATGCTTCATGATTTTATAAAAAATATGCATAAACCCCATGTTTTGATTTTGTGCATGAAATAGAAATCCTAGACGCAGATCGGGAATGTAGATATGATTTGGATACTTACAGAGAGGTTAAAATCACAAATTGGTTGTGGAGGATGACCTAAATTATGAGATTGGTTTACTATATGTCGAGTTCCAGTAGCTTGTAAGTTTTTGGGGAATGTGGCAAACAGTACATGGGTGTTTGTTTTTATATAAAAACTGACTCAGGAACCCACGGATTTGGCGGAGCCAAAATGTGGGTTCCGTACGTGTTGTCGATTGGTTCCGTAGGAACCTATTGACAATTGGTTGTTTTTGACGTATTTGGTTAATCTAAGGTTCAAGCTAAGGTTCTAACTACACGTTTGGTTCCATTAATCCTAAACCAAGTCTAAGGAAGTTGAAGGGTACTCTCTTAAGAGGTTTTGTGAGAATATCGGCAATGTTGTCCTCTAAGGATACTTTCTCGATTGAGATGTTTCCTTTCTGAACATTGTCGCGTAGGAAGTAGTGACGTATTTCTATGTGTTTGGTTCTAGCGTGTTGGGCTAGATTTTTGCTAAGGACGATAGCTCCTTTGTTGTCGCAAAGAATGGGAATGTCGTTGAGTTCAATTCCATAGTCTACGAGAGCTTGTTTCATCCACAGTGCTTGTTGACACGCCTTTCCTGCAGACACGTACTCGGCTTCGGTTGTTGAAATTGCTAATGTCGTTTGTTTCTTTGAGAACCATGCGGTAAGACAATGTCCAACAAAAGTACAAATACCACTTGTACTTTTTCTATCAACATAGTCACCGGCATGGTCTGAGTCGCCATACACTATGGTTTCAATTCCTTTTCCTTTGGGATACCATAATCCTAAATGATTAGTGCCTTTGATATATCTAAAAATACGTTTGACGGCTTCAAGATGGGACATTTTGGGATCTTCTTGAAAGCGTGCACATAGACAAACACTAAACATAATGTCGGGTCTACTAGCCGTTAGATAGAGTAGACTACCAATCATTCCCCTATATTTAGTGCTATCTACGGATTCACCTTCTTCATCCTTTGTGAGTTTGGTTTCGGAGGACATGGGTGTTTTCATGGGTTTGGAATCTTCAAGACCAAATTTCTTAAGCATATCCTTGATGTACTTAGATTGGTTGAAGAATATCCCATCATCTAATTGTTTAACTTGGAGTCCTAAGAAAAAGTTTAGTTCCCCCATCATACTCATTTCAAACTCATCATGCATGATTTTTGAAAAATCATCGTATAACTCTTGACAAGTTGATCCGAATATGATGTCATCCACATATATTTGAACTATGATTATATGTGATCCCTTTTTTTTAGTGAAAAGAGTGTTGTCTACTAGGCCCATGGTATACTTATGGTCAACTAGGAAAGTCTTAAGTCGATCATACCATGCTTTTGGTACTTGCTTAAGTCCGTATAAAGCCTTTTTAAGTTTATAGCCATGATTTGGTTTTTCAAAATCGGCAAAGCCGGGAGGTTGTGCGACATACACTTCCTCATTAATAAAACCATTAAGAAATGAACTTTTGACATCCATTTGAAAAAGTTTGAAGTCATGTGCACATGCATATGCAAGTAGTATTCTAATAGACTCAAGCCTAGCTACCGATGCAAATGTTTCATCGTAGTCTATACCTTCTTGTTGATTGTAGCCTTGAGCTACTAGCCTAGCTTTGTTTCTAGACACTACGCCATTTTCATCCATTTTATTCCTAAACACCTATTTTGTTCCAATTATGGTTTGACACTTAGGTTGAGGGACTAATGTCCAAACGTCATTTCTAACAAATTGATTAAGTTCTTCTTGCATTGCTACGACCCAAGATTCGTCTTTTATGGCCTCATTTATATTTTTGGGCTCAATTGTTGAAATAAAACAAAAGAAATTACTTTGATTTTGAACCCTTGACCTTAAGGTTCTTTCGTTAATTTCTCCTATGACGTAATCTAATGGGTGACTTCAAGATTCCTTGATGTTGACTATTTCTCTACTTACGGGTTCATCCTCTTTGTCATTTTCTACATTTCCTTGGTTTTCAACCATTTGCCTTTCAACTAAGTCATCATCTACCAAAGGTGATGTCTTAGAGGGAGGTGGACTTTCGTCGAATGTTACGTTCAACGATTCCTTGAATCTTGAGGTTTCTTTGTTTAAGACAATGTATGCTTTACTATTTTGCGAGTATCCAAGGAATACACCTTCATAAGACTTTGGGTCAAACTTGGTGAGATAATCCTTAGTGTTTAAAATGAAGCACTTGCTTCCAAAAACTCTAAAATATCCTAAAGTAGGCTTTTTGCCTCTATAAAGCTCATATGGTGTTTTCTTCAAAAATGGCCTAATTAAAACTCTATTTAGGATGTATGTTGATGTGTCTACGGCGTTACACCAAAACTTTTGTGGTATATTTTGTTCGTTTAGCATTTCTTGGAGTGTTCTATTCTTACGTTCTACTACACCATTTGATTGAGGGGTTCGAGGAGCCGAGAAGTTATGTGTTATGCCATTAGCATCACAAAAAGCTCTGAATTGGGTTTCGTTATCAAATTCACGACCGTGGTCGGTTCTAATTGACACAATGATATTTCCTATTTGATTTTGAATTTTCTTACTTAGAATTTCAAATTTATCAAATGCTTCGTTTTTAGTTTCAAAAACTTAGTCCAAGTATACCTAGAATAATCATCTACTATTACCAAAGTATAGAAGTTTCCTCCATAACTTTGTATAGCGGATGGACCAAACAAATCCATATGCAACAATTCTAGACACCTAGATGTAGACACCATGTTTTTAGCCTTATGGCTATTATGAACTTGTTTCCCAATTTTGCAAGCATCACAAAAGTGTTGGTCGTATTTCAACTTGGGTAGGTTCCTAACGAGTTCCTTAGATGATAAGGATTGGGTGAGTCTCATGTTGACGTGACCTAAACGTCTATGCCACAAAGTTGAGTTGTCGTCTAAGGAGGTGAGACAAAGTTTGTCTTTAGATGTTTTGTCTAATTTCATAACGTAAACGTTATTCTTCAAAACACCTTTTCCTACGGTTATGCCATTTTTAAGTATCTTACTTCCATTTTCACTGAAGAGGACGTCATACTTTTTACAGAATAATTGACTAATACTAAGCATATTAAAACCTAAGTTATCTACATGAGCAACATCATCAATAGTGAGGGAGTCATGAGAGATTGTACCTTTTCTGATAATTTTACTTTTAAGCTTGCTACCAAACGTAACATTACCTTCGTCGTACACTTGGTAGGTTGAGAAAAGGCTTTTGTTTCCCTTCATGTGTCTTGAACACCCACTATCTTTAATCCACTCGTCCGGTTCTAACCCGACTTTCAAGCACACCTAAGTTAAAGAAAAACTCAAGCGTTTGGTCCCCAATATCTCATGGGTCCATTTGGGTTAAACATAGCATTATCTTGATTCATGTATGGAAACGGTGGATATGGGTTCCATGGCATGTAGTTGGGACCTTGATAGTTTCTAGGTATGTTTGGATTCCAACTATTTTGATAATGATGTTGAGAGTTGTAGTTAATCTTTGGAAAGGGGCGTTTGGGAATAGAAGTTCTAGGTCTGTGTTGAACCGTTAGTCCTAAACTCATTTTTAACTTGTCCTAATCCTACAACAACAACTGGTTTCTGTTTATTAACAGTTGTACTAATGCTAGGTTTTCTTGTGACTTCTACAAATTCAGTACAGTCCGAAGTACAAGCCTTCTGTTCATCAACAGTACCCGCGGAACCTTTGGCCAATACTGGCGGAACCAAATTTTTGGTTCCATCAGATCCGTGGGTGTCTGAACTTGTTGGAACAGTTTCTTGTACTTTCACTGTTTGTTTCTTAAAGCTACTTAAGTCTCCTAGTTTCATAAAACCTAATCCGGTTTTATCATGAGGTAACTTTTAAACTTTCATTAGGTCATCTATGCAACTAATGTTTTTATCAAACCTTTTAAATTTAGAATTTTGTTTGATAAGTTCTTCCAGTGTGGACTTAAGTGTTTCTAGTTCAAGTTTAAGTTTTTGACATGACACATATGTTTCTTTAACATCTTTACCTTTTTCTAGTCGTAAAGCTTTCTCTTTTAACCAATAAACTTCGTTTTCTAAAAATTCCTTTTTGGTTTTTAGAAACTTGTTTTTGTTTATGATTTTTAGAGTAATTTCACACAGTTTGTTATATTCTATTTCTAAGGTGTCATCATCAATAGAGGAGTAAGATGAGTCAGATTGTACCTCGTTAGAGTCATGAGCCATAAGAGCAACTTCGTCATTCTTTGGCTCTTCGTCATCATCTTCACTGTCACTCCAAGCATCTCTAACAAAGGCTCGTTGAGTCTTGTTCTTGGGTGGCTTCAGACAATCTCCTATTAGGTGACTAGTATCACCACACCTAAAACACTTCATATCTACTTTGCCTTTCTTGTCATCACGGTCTTTTCGGAGGGATTTCCTTTCTTCTCGAGGTTATCTAACAAACTTTCCTCGTCTTCTGAAGAACTTCTTGAAATCTCTCACGGCCATGGCATACTCTTCATCTTCGCTATCTGAGCTAGACTCCTCATCGTCACTTGACTCTACCCTAGATTTCAAGGCAATGGACTTTAACTTCTCCTTTTTGCCTTTGACTATCTCAGAATCTTTTTCCATGACCATCTCATGAACTTTGAGATTTCCTATGAGCTCGTCAAGTGGCATGCTTGAAAGATCCTTGGATTCTTCAATAGACGTCACCTTCACTCTCCACTTCTGATGAAGTGATCTAAGAAATTTCCTGACAAAGTTCTTACTAGAAAAAGAATCGTCAAGTGCTTTAAGAGAAGTAACAATAGTATTAAACCTAGCAAAATCACTATCAATGTTCTCATCTTCAGGGATAGCAAATTGTTCATATTGTTGAACAAGAAGATCAATTTTGTTATCCTTTACTTGTGAGTTCCCTTGATGAGTGATAATTAATGATTTCCAAATATCTTTAGCAGTTTTACACATAAAGACTCTTTCATATTCTTTCCTAGGTAAAGCATTATAAAGCATCATTTTAGCTTCATTATTTTTGGCAATCAACTTCTTTTGCTCATCACTATGACGAGTAAGAGAAGTACCCTCATCCCGACCACCTGATATATCCATAATTATAGGTTTATGGTCACCTTCTACATTGATGTACCATAGATCTATATCCTTTGACTTCACATAAGTTTCAAAGCGATTTTTCCAATATATAAAACTATTTGTTTCAAATAGTGGTGGTCTTTGCATAGACTGCCCTTCTTTGTAGTTTTCAAAATCTATTGATCGTTTCAAGTTTTAAAATACAATATATTTTGAAAATCTTGAGTAACGTAGCTCTGATGCCTATTGTGGAAAACTAGAAGGGGGGTTGAATAGATTTTACCGATTTTTAAATTTATTCGCTTTGAGTACCTAACGTGATTTCAAACTAATGCAAATAATCAAATAATGTAAGTAAAGAAGGTAAGGAAAGAACAATCAAACCACAACACGGATGTTTATAGTGGTTCGGTCTACAAGGACTCTCTTCCTTGCCCTACTCCACTCCTCGAGCCTCTAACTCGAGAGTTTTTCTTCACTAAGAAACAAGCTCCCTTTTAGGCGAAAAAAACCTTTACACGTCGCTTACTCTTTTTCCGGTACTAAGATAGGTACCGAGTTCTTTACAAGGGTACAACCACTCCCAACGTCGCTTACACTTTTTCCGGTACTAAGCTAGATACCGAGTTCTTTACAAGGGTACAACCACTCCCGACACTCTATGTGTTTTGAGGACTAAAACACTAACCGATCACTACTGAATGTTTGGTATGACAATGATGTGTGAACTACTAATAAATCACAAAGTAACTATACTAAAGGTTTACAACACTGTGTTGAACTTTGATGCTTGTTCTCTTTGCTACAAAAGAAAGATCTCTACAAATGAATGAATGAATGAATGAATGGGTTAGTAAAGTAAGAAAGAATGTATATGCAATGTATGCTATGTAAGTGATGAGTGTGGTTGAATGATCAGCTTGCTATTTATAGGCAAAAATGATCAGACAAGGCACGGATTTGGCGGACCCAAATTCTGGGTTCCGCCCTTATAGCTGTTTGGGTCCGCCGGGACATGACAGCTAGCTCTTACCATATCTTACCAAGATCTTACACAATCCAACTCATTGCTTGAAGATCTTTCCAAAATATTATACTAAGTCTTACAAGCTATCCAAATGATGTATGCCATGATGTCATGTATATATTTAAATTTTAAGAATTAAAATGTAAATAGTATAAATGTATATATGTATGTAACATGTATCCTAGTGATCATGTAGCATGTATATGATGAGTTTTAAAAGCTTATTACTATAAATGTAAAAAACTTTAACTAATATTTAAGCTTTGCTAAAGATAAACTTTATAATTGCCATTAACAAAATATAGCAAAGATCGTAAAATATAAATAACGTTTTTAGGACGATATTTGTATTAACAAACTTTATTTTGTTTCCCCGCTTTATGCTTCAAAACGAAAAAGAAGCGTTGAAGATAAGCGATCCATCTCCCATGCATTCTGCTCATTTTTTGTTGGCTATTGAAGTACTTCAATGCCTCGTGATCAGTATAGAGAACGAACTCATGATGAAATAAGTATTGTTCCCAATGGTGAACTGATCGGTAAATAGCATAGAACTCTAACTCGTATGTTGACCACTTTTGTCGGGCTTCACTAAGCTTTTCACTAAAGAAAGCTATGGGTTTTCCTTATTGTGATAAAACGGCACCAATTCCAACAATAGACACATCACATTCCAAAGTGAAAAGTTTATCAAAATTTGGTAAAGCTAAAAGTGGTGCACTTGTTAGCTTTTCTTTAATTCTTTCAAAACTTTGATCCGCCTCTTCACCCCATTGAAACTTTCCCTTCTTCATACATTGAGTGATTAGTGCCATGATAGTGCTAAAATTCCTAATGAATCTTCGATAGAAAGTTAGAAGCCCATGAAAACTACGCACTTCATTTATGGTTTGAGGACGAGGTCACTCTTTAATTGTCCGCACTTTCTCCTCATCAACCCGAATTCCATGAGAAGTGATGACAAAACCCAAAAAACAGTAACTTGTCCGTTAAAAAGTTGCACTTTTTATGGTTAATATAAAACTTGTTTTGAGATAAGGCAATGAGAACTTCTCGTAGGTGTTTGAGATGCTCGCTCTTAGACTTACTGTATATGAGGATGTCATCAAAATAAACTACAACAAAAGATCCAATAAATGGTTTAAGTATCTGGTTCATTAAGCGGGAAAAAGTGCTCGGTGCATTTGAAACTCCAAATGGCATCAGCATCCACTCGTATAGGCCGTCTTTTGTCTTTAAAGCAATTTTTCACTCGTCTCCCGGTCGAATCCGTATTTGGTGATAACCACTTCGCAAATCAATTTTTGAAAATACCTTTGATCCCTCCAGCATATAATGCATATCAAGCATATCATCAAGGCGTAGGTTGGGGAATCGATAGGAAACAATAATTTTATTAATCGCTCAACTATCCACACACATTTGCCAACTACCATCCTTTTTTTGGAATTAATAAAGTCGAAACGGAGCAAGAGCTCATGCTCTCCCGGATGAGACCCTTTTTCAACAGGTCTTCAACTTTCTCTTGTAGAATTGAATTTTCTTTTGGGCTCATTTGATAGTGAGGCAAATTGGGGAAACTTGCACCTGGTACAAGATCAATATGATGTTGAATATTACGCATCGGTGGTAAACTAGACGGTAATTCATCAGGGATTAGTGATTGGAATTCTCTCATTAAGGGTAATGACTTTCTTGGGATCTTGTTTGAAAAACCTTCTATCAGTCCCGTAGCAACAATTGCATATATCAGTGACTCGCCCATTAAATCATTCTCAAAATCTCGTTGGCTCATAATCATCATATTGTTTCGCTTTTCTTCCAGAACTTTGGGTTTGGAGTTTTCAGTTAATGGCACAAGAATCTTTTTAACTCCATTAACTCGAAACGAGTAAGTGTTATCTTTGCCTTTGTGAATCGCATTTACATCAAACTCCCAAGGTCTTCCAAGAAGATTATGGCATGCATCAATATCAACAATGTCACAAACGACTCCGTCTTTATACTTTCCGATGGCAAAAGGGACCGTACATCGTTCGGTGACATTGATTTCACCAACTGATTTGATCCACCCAATACAATATGGGTTTGTATGTTTTTCTGTAGCTAGCTTCAAACGTTGTACAATGTCCCTTGAAATGATATTTTCAGTGCTTCTACTATCTATTATGACATCAAAGATCTTCTGATGGACGAAACACCGTGTTCTAAATAGGTTGTGTCGCTAAGATTGCTCATTTACTTTAGGAGTTAGCATGATACGACGAATGACACAAGACTTTGCTGCATATTCACCATCAACATTACCTGATTCTGGATGACACATGTCTGCATCATATTCTTCATCAACACTCTCTTCCTCATTTTCTTCTTCCTCGTCATATTCATCTTCCTTTAACATTAAATTAACCTTACCTCCATTTTTCCTACAATCACTCGAGCGATGACCTGGTAACCACACTTGAAACACTTACCAACTATGGGACGTTCATAAGGGTTTGTAGACTTGCTGATCACGGTTGAGGTGTTCATGGACTGTTTCTTCTTGTCTAAGGCAACACTCTTTGAGCCGTATTGGCTGCTCTCTGGTTTGAACGTGGATTGTGTTGGCAAGCTGCTATTTTGGGTTGAAGAAAACACGGTTGGACGGGTTCTTTTAGCAATCTGATTAATGGGGGTTTTGTAAGAACTCTAAGAAGTTTTACAATCCTCCTAGGCTGTGTACCTAACCGTTGTAGTGTAGTATAGGAAAGACACGGGGGATTGATCGTTCTCCAGAGGAATAGTATATGTGAAGGCCGAAGTGTATGTCGAGATAGGTCTAAAGGTCAGGGATGATTCTTTTTGTATTTTTATATTTTTTAGAAAGCAAATTAAAATCTCAGGGTTTGAAGAGTGGCGTTTTAGCTACTAATTAACTAAAACTATTTAAACTAAAATTAAACTGAATAACAAGAAAAGTAAAGTGGTAACTCTTATGATAGGAAGATGTGTTTACTTAGATATCCTTACTCCCTAGTTATCTCCTATTGATTAGTTGAATTGTCGCGTCCTTGTTTTAATTGAAGCGTTGTATTCCTTTTTATTGGTCGTAGGGAGGTGTCGAATGCCCTAACTCTATGAACATATAAGTCTCCCCTAAGAAAGCTTAAAATCTATTAAGTCTCCTAGGATCTACAAGCCGTAATTCACGCAATAAATACAACGAGAAAATCCACTAGTGCACTTTAGGGTTGCGTTTTATAAGATGGACAAGCTAGTACATATAAGAGTTAAGCAGGTTTTCTTATTCTAATGCGAGGCAATCAATTACACAAGAGACGACAATCAATAATCAACAACTATGTTTCATTAGATCTAAGCAAACACTAATTAATTTAGCCTAGCATGTTAAAGTGAAGAGAAGAAAAGCATAAAATCAAACAACACATAGACATATTGAATGATTAAGAATGAATTACTTATCTTCAATAGAACATGGATAAAGTGGCTGTAAAAAGCCTTACAAAAGCTGCAAATTCGTCTAGGGTTTCACGTCTCCAAAGTGTTACTCGAATAATGGAAAACAAACGAAAAAATATATATGTGATTACAGTTGTGACGGCGTCACTTGCAAACTCTGACACCGTCAACCCGCCGTCATTAGGGTTTGTCTTTGCTTAATCATCGTTGTGACTCCGTCGCTCTATGGGTTGTGATGCCGTCATATGGTGTGTGACGCCGTCGGCCTTTGAAATATTTGAGTCGTCGCTTGTTAATTTTTCACTGAATCTTGGCCTTCAAATACAAGTGATGGCGTCGCCTAGTGGAGTGTGATGCCGTTAGGGTCCCATTCTTGACAAATTTGGGACTTGGCTGTTTTTCTTCGTTTCTTTGTCCAAAATAGCCATAAATGTGCCAGTTTTCATATTTCTCATCCCAAGTACCTAAAATGCAAAAATAAACGATTTAGGACAATATTTGATCAAATACATATGACTTTAGGGACTAAATAACCCGTTAAAAAGGTATCAAATAAAACCTTATCACTCATTTTCTGCCCTAATTGCAAGATTATAAGCATCATCTAACGTGTAAATACGGACAAGAGATATTCTATCCTGGATTTCAGGTGACAATCCATTGATATACAGTGTTACTTGTTGAGACTCGGTTTCGGATAAATCATTCCTTGATGACAAACGATGGAATTCAGCCGTGTATACTTCAACAGAACGATAACCTTGCACACAATTTTGGAGAAGATTAAAGAGAATCTAATCATGATTGGGTGGAAAAAACCTTCTACGTAACTCTCGCTCCATTCTCTCCCAACTAGTGATAGGTAGTTTACCTTGTCATTCACGAGTGAGTTGCAAATTTTTCCACCAAGATTAAGCACCACCCTTCAACTTGTATGCAACGAGATTAACTCGATTATCCGTAGGAATTTCATAGAACTTGAAAAGGGTATCAAATTCACTCATCCAATCTAAGAAATCTTCCACATTCATTGAACCATGGAAAGTCAGGACATCTTTTGCACGTTGACGGTAATCAAAATCAGTAGCACCCCTGTGACCAAAATGCATTCCCCTCACTTCCCATCCATCTTCATACTCGTTCTCAACATCAAAATCATCACCACTATAATTATGTTGCTGAATATGTTGTCTCTCAATTCGACCGTTCCCGCGACCCCTATTCGGTCTTCGTGGACCACCACGAATTGGTTGATCTTCGTTCTCATGTATCGTTAAAGTTGCTATGGTTTGAGTTATTTGTTTCAACGACTTCTTGACAGTTTCCTCAAGTTGTTTAAACTAATTTTCTAGTTGCTCAACTCGATCGTTATTAACATCGTCACCAGCCATTATTGAGGGTTAAATTTAAAATCAGCCTGCTGTTGGAATTGAGATCACAACTCCTGGATTGAAACTCAAAGAGATAACCTAGCTCTGAATACCAACTGATGTAGCACGAAGCTTCAGGTTTTAGACAATTCAAGTATTGTCAGACTTTGGGAGGGAGTAATAATGTTTACTGGACCAAGGGTTTGAAGAACAATTCTCGACTCTTTTTATTAATATCAAAATCTCTGGAAAAGAACATGTGACAGACTCATAAACTTAACCCCTATTTATAATAGAAAAACAATAATCCTAATAGAATACTAATTAAAATATCCTAGTCCTAGTCTGATAGAACTTATCAGATAACCACCTAAAGGAATAATCCAAAACAGACTCCAAACCAAATAAAACTTTCTAAATAAAAAAAAAACATCAGATAGCAGATAGTAACTTGATTAGATACTTGGACTTCCAGCTTCAATCACTGCATCACATGTTCTATGAAAAAGGTAACAAATTCTTATGTAAATTCTTGATATACCTACTATAACTTACTACATATGCAGTTAAGCCTTGATCCATTTTGTGCAAGGGTTGCAATTAGTACAAATTTTGTGTATAATAGTGTCGAGGTTGTCAACCATGTCATCTATGAGTTTGGGGGAACGATAACTACATAGTCTTGACCACTTCAAAGGATCAGTACCAAAGTAAGATTTTCTTGATGTTTTATTGTGTCAAGATTAAAGTATATGTTATTTTGACCTAGAATACGACTCAATACGAATTGCTACTCATTCATATGAATTGCTACTCATTTAAATTGATAATCTCATGAAATATCCTTTATATATGTTATTGGTCATGATATTGATTGTGGAATACTTTAAGCGTATGCCTAAAATGAGGAGCATAGTCTTGTGACTAAATTGTGTTTTAAGAATGTTGGAAGCCTTATAACTGATCTAAATTGAGTTTTTAGTTAAATAAGAGGATTTATGTTGTTATAGTTAATTAACACATTAATGCTACATTCTTAGATTTACGGTTACTTAACTAAGAGGAAAATTCAGTGGCAATTTGGTAATGCCACTGTAGAAGCTGCCTTGAAGTCTCTAAATTTAACTGTCGAGGTTTGTTTCTAAGTGTTAGTATATTTCATGTTACATGAATCTTATATAATGTCTGGATAAGTACCTCGAAATTAAGGGATTCAGTAGCTGCAAAGAGGACTCAGCTCGATCAGTTGAGACTGAAGCTAAAGCTTTACTCGGTTTTAAACCAACAAGTGTAAGATGGTATGTTTTATTGATTTGATGCCCATTACATAAAAGAGTACAAATATATATAGATCTTATACAATAGCTATTTTGGGTAAATACTAATTACCCACTCATCATGCTAATCACTATCAATCATATTAAATGTGGATAACTACAAATCATATTGATAAGTGTAAATCGTATGGCTAATACTCCCCCGCAATTGGAGCGGGAGGACACCGGATGCTCAAACTGAAGTAGAAAACTAAACACATTAAAATAGTAACTAATTTGTTAATGAAGACATCTGACCGCAAAGAAGGACAAATCTTCAACATCAGCAGTAAAACGGGATAAACCAATGTATCTGTAGCAAACAGGATAAACCAAACTATCCTGACCAAATGGGATAAACCAAAGTATCCCTTACCAAACAGGATAAACCAAAGTATCCTGACCAAATGAGATACCCAAAGTATCCCCTACAACTAAAACAAACGGGATAACCCAAAGTATCCCCTACACTAAAACAAAGGAAATTACAACTAAATCTCATTCACTAACATCAAAAGAAAAGATGAGAAAACGAAATTTGGTTCTAAAACTTCAACCCCCAAAGAACCGTCCAAACAAATGGGGTGTGTTTTTGAATAGAAAAACATAAAGATCGACCTTTTTTTTTTTAGGGTTTGAATATAACACTTGAGTCCCATATCATCATCAGACTCGTCATTCTCAGACGAAATATTGACGATGTGCATGACGTAAATATTCAGTTGACTAAATATTTTATTGACTAATGGATTGATGTGGGGACGAGTAACAATTTAGTTGTGGAGAACATCAACTAATAAGAAGAAAAAGAAAATGATTCAATCGGTTGACTCTAAAATTCAAAGAATGATTGAAAACAGAATACTTGGTGGGGTTTATTATAGCATTTACAGAGGTTAAGGTTTAAAAGGAGCCCTCCGAACCTCCGGCGTGTAGTCGGCGGCGGAAGAGTTTAGATTTGTTATGATCGGTTGACAAAGGCTACCAATACCATGTAAGATGGTATGTTTTATTGATTTGATGCCCATTACATAAAAGAGTACAAATATATATAGATATCCTAAATATATTTAATTATAAATTATTATAATGATTATATATATAGATCCTATACAATAGCTATTTTGGGTAAATACTAATTACCCACTCATCATGCTAATCACCATCAATCATATTAAATATGGATAACTACAAATCATATGGATTAGTGTAAATCGTATGGCTAACAACAAGTAATTCATTTTCAATAATATATCTTTTAAATACTAAATCAAACTTTGTTTCTTTGGATATTATAGTTTTTGGGATTATTACTTTTCCTTTTTAGCTACCGTATGTATTTTTACCACATGTGCAGCTCCTTGGAGATGAACAAACTTGAATTGCCTAGGTGAACTAAGTGAAGGCGAACACGACTCCTACAAGAAGTGATTTTGTGCTTACTGTTAATGTGTGTATACTTTTAAATTTTGTGTATATATCTCTGATTCATAGAATTCTTTTACACTGTAATTGTTATTTACATTTCTTAATGATTCATATTTAACCCATTTACAGATACCATTGATTAAACTATTTTATGTCTAAAACCCGTGTGTGCACGAGTCTTATAACTAGTAAATTAAATATACATGAATACTCAGTAGCATCTGTAACACCCCCAAAATATCGCAGCGGAAGATTGTGTAACTGGGGTGTTACTTCATAATACAAAGTACAAGTTATAGAAAACGACCTCTAAATGAGACGTTTTGAAAAGTTACCATTCGATTAAAGAATTTAGAGTTACAAACATGAGATCTCAAAGTATGATACATAAATGTATACAAAATATTTTGAATGGTAAATGATAAAAGCATAAGTCTTCAAAATATGCCGAGCGACTCTATGCTCCGTGCAACAGCTTTCACCTTACAGACCTGAGATAAACATGCTAAAAAGTGTCAACACAATGGTTGGTGAGTTCATATAGTTTGTGTTAAATAAGTTGAAAAGCCTTTAAAGAATGTTCACACAGCAAAGGCAATGTGAATCCACTCAGTTGCAAATCCCGCCCATACAAAACTTGCAACCTGTGTGTTCACAACCCACTGCTAAATATAGTATGAGTATGACATATGTGTATACGATGTATGTAAAATGTATCAGTCAACTGAACCTCACGACTTGCTTTCATATGCTTACACCCTATGATAGATTATATTCACCCAAGGTCAAGAATCTGGGACACAGGGGAGGGGCATCTTCCCATGAGTACTACCAATACCTCTCCATGACTCTAATCAAGAGTTAAACAGTTGCTAAAGAATAATGCAATCAAAATAATGCATTCATGTATTCACACAAGTAGATATGTAAATGTAAATCACGTATTCATGTAAGTAGTGATGTAAATGTAATTCATGTATTTTGATAAATGAGTAAAATATGTAAATGAAACGAGCATGTATCTCCCCTAAAAGTAATTCAAAACGTATAAAAGTAGGGGCTATGAAATCTCACGGTAATCCTTAAAAGTTTAGAGTACTTGTGAAAGTAAATGAAATAGTTGAGCATGTATCTCCCCCAAAAGTAATTCAAAACGTATAAAAGTAGCGGCTATGAAATCTCACCTTGAACTAATGATATCAAAACGTATAACGGAATCGATGGATTAAGCCAGGAAGTCTCTACGTACAACCTAGAAATATGATATCGTGTCTTAGGTTCTAAAACAACGAAGTGAATATTTAAACATGCCTTATATAGTTTATATATCTCGTACTACTATTCAGGCCATCATAATCCAGAGGTCATGCAGTAAACGTTCGAGGAGCTAGGACACTTTAATTCGTAAATCCAGCAACTCGTCGATACGTTCTCCCAAATGAAGCCCCTCACATGAAGCTCCCTAGTAACATAGTATTTATATGTGAAACATATATTTTGAATACTTGATTATATGACATATTAAGAGTTTATTAATAAAATAAATAAACTAACAAAGTTTATAAGTATTTAAATAATTTTGAGTCTTATAATTACTTACCTTTATTTAGAATGCTTGAGTATTATAGAAAAAGGGAATATAAGCGGAGCTTCGACGTAGAATTTGTATTCCTCAAAAACCCGAGCTATTTGAAGATTATAACAATGCCTTCTTGGAAACCCGAAGTGATTTGAAGATAATAACAAAGTCTTTTTGGACACTTGAAGTTATTTGAAGATTATAACGACTCTTTCTTGAAAACTCGGAGAAAATAAGATCAAATGCTAGCTTTTCTCAAGAACACATGAACTTTCTTACAAAATATAAGAGAAGTGCCTTTGGTTTTAGGTCTTTGAAGATATAAGAAGGTGTGGTGCAAGAATTTATGAAGTTTTTAGCTTGGTATTTATAGGAAAATTTTAGGAGTTAACTATATATTAGGTTAATATAACCATGGTTAAGTTTACACTTGTAAACATCCTAGAGATCAATGGTCAAGATCAAGCCAACAATCTTGATGACTCCTCAAAAAATGCCACATATGGCTAAAATGTGGAAGTTAAGAGTTCTTGTTATTTATCTTGTCTTACGGAGTGAGTTTGGGTCCCGTTAATCGCTAACTGTAAGTCGTTAAGTCACGAAACGTAAAACCGGGGATCGTAAAAATACGAAACTTATAGAAATGTTTAAACATGTCAATATACTCATTATTATCTTATAAGAATGAGTGATAAGTTTAATGGGTCGCGAAAATGCTGATAACGCTGGAAACGTAGGTTTAAAACGCGTTAAACGTAAAACGTATGAAAGTTGCGTAAAACTGAGAATAGTAAAATGTAACTTTTCTAATATGATTATAATGAACTTAATAGACTTAAAATGTCTAGGCTAGGCTTAGTCTAGTGTCGGTTGGTGTTAACGTTCTTTAGACCTAAAACCGTAAGTGTTAAAAATCAAGGAATGATTTTATGGTCAAAGGAGGAAGAAAAATATGTTGACTTTTCCAACAATATAAAAGCTTCTAAACATCTTAGAAAATATGGTGCAGGTATAGGCTAAGGTTGCGGATAAGTAAAAGTGCTTAAAACGCAAGTTTAGTTCTGTAAGACACAGGGTCTATTTGGTAACATTTTAACTTAATTTCTAAAAATTCCTTAATTGATTGTGAGTGTACTAAAAATCAATCTGATGCGATGAAAATTATCAGAGTTGGTTTTCGTTATGCGCAGGATGTTTAAATGGCGTTTAAACCAAAATGTATAGTTTCTTAATAACTTTTGCGAAAATGACCCGACGAGCGTCAAACTCTCGGATTATCATTAGAATAGTTTAACTTACAAGAATATGAAATAAAAATTTTGGGAGTGAATAGTGAAAGTGAATAGTAACCCAAAAATGCGAATTGTTACAGTCTCTACCCCTTAAGGGAACTTCGTCCCGAAGTTCTGTGAATGTTAACTGCTAACAGTGTATCTAGAAAAGGCGTGATAGTCTAAGTAATTACGTCTAAGATTATGTACCTGGGTTCCTTATCCAACTAGGTACGTTCTCGTGACTATCATGACTATTGCCCGTTCTAAATACATGCTCTCTTGTGGCTAGGTTTAATGAGGCGAACTTTCTCATTCTCGAGCATAACCCTCAAAAGACCTTTAGGTAACCGATTTTTACTTAATTCCACAACTCATCAGACAAGAACTGTCATGCGATTAGGCTAAATCGGTTTGAGTAACAACTTGATTCTACCTTGATCTTCACCACTCATCAGAAAAGAACTATTACTTAGATCAAGTTGGGAAACAAGTGATTTGAAGGAGGCCTTTTGAAAATTTGGCTCGATTATGGAATTGCTTACACATATGAGACTACTACTCCTTTCATTGCACGATTCTTCTTGAATTAGACATAGGTGATCAGGCTATGTATAATTTAGGAGTAACAATGCAATGCTTGGACTAATCGACTCATATGATGTTCGGTGTTTCAGTCAGTTCATAGAAATCTCCCTTAGGTGCTAAAATTACGAAAAAGTATAAACTGTGCAAGGCGATAGAGTGGAAGGTCTCAACGTATAAAGCAGTTATAGTCTAGGTTCTTAAATGCAACCTAGTTCTCTATAACCAAGTCTCTGATACCAATCTGTAACACCCCCAAAATATCGCAGCGGAAGATTGTGTAACTGGGTGTTACTTCATAATACAAAGTACAAGTTATAGAAAACGACCTCTAAATGAGACGTTTTGAAAAGTTACCATTCGATTAAACAATTCAGAGTTACAAACATGAGATCTCAAAGTATGATACATAAATGTATACAAAATGTTTTGAATGGTAAATGATAAAAGCATAAGTCTTCAAAATATGTCGAGCGACTCTATGCTCCATGCAACAGCTACATACCTGAGATAAACATGCTAAAAAGTGTCAACACAATGGTTGGTGAGTTCATAGAGTTTGTGTTAAATAAGTTGAAAAACCTTTAAAGAATGTTCACACAGCAAAGGCAATGTGAATCCACTCAGTTGCAACTCCCGCCCATACAAAACTTGCAACCTGTGTGTTCACAACCCACTGCTAAATATAGTATAAGTATGACGTATGTGTATACGATGTATGTAAAATGTATCAGTCAACTGAACATCACGACTTGCTTTCATATGCTTACACCCTATGATAGATTATATTCAACCAAGGTCAAGAATAGACACAAGGGCGGGCGCATCTTCCCAAATAGTACTGCGTCACCCAAGGTCATGAATTTGGGACACAGGGGTAGGGGCATCTTCCCATGAGTACTACCAATACCTCTCCATGACTCTAATTAAGAGTTAAACAGTTGCTAAAGAATAATGCAATCAAAATAATGCATTCATGTATTCACATAAGTAGATATGTAAATGTAAATCACGTATTCATGTAAGTAGTGATGTAAATGTAATTCATGTATTTTGTTAAACGAGTAAAATATGTAAATGAAACGAGCATGTATCTCCCCCAAAAGTAATTCAAAACGTATAAAAGTAGGGGCTATGAAATCTCACGGTAAACCTTAAAAGTTTAGAGTACTTGTGAAAGTAAATGAAATAGTTGAGCATGTATCTCCCCCAAAAGTAATTCAAAACGTATAAAAGTAGGGGCTATGAAATCTCACCTTGAACTAATGATATCAAAACGTATAACAAAATCGATGGATTAAGCCAAGAAGTCTCTAAGTACGACCTAGAAATATGATATCGTGTCTTAGGTTCTAAAACAACGAAGTGAATATTTAAACATGCCTTATATAGTTTATATATCTCGTACTACTATTCAGGCCATCATAATCCAGAGGTCATGCAGTAAATGTTCGAGGAGCTAGGACACTTTAATTCGTAAATCCAGCAACTCGTCGATACGTTCACCCAAACGAAGCCCCTCACATGAAGCTCCCTAGTAACATAGTATTTATATGTGAAACATATATTTTGCTTACTTGATTATATGACATATTAAGAGTTTATAAATACAATAAATAAACTAACAAAGTTTATAAGTATTTAAATAATTTTGAGTCTTATAATTACTTACCTTTATTTAGAATGCTTGAGTATTATAGAAAAAGGGAATATAAGCGGAGTTTCGACGTAGAATTTGTATTCCTCAAAAACCCGAGCTATTTGAAGATTATAACAACGCCTTCTTGGAAACCCGAAGTGATTTGAAGATAATAACAAAGTCTTTTTGGACACTTGAAGTTATTTGAAGATTATAACGACTCTTTCTTGAAAACTCGGAGAAAATAAGATCAAATGCTAGCTTTTCTCAAGAACACATAAACTTTCTTACAAAATATAAGAGAAGTGCCTTTGGTTTTAGATCTTTGAAGATATAAGAAGGTGTGGTGCAAGAATTTATGAAGTTTTTAGCTTGGTATTTATAGGAAAATTTTAGGAGTTAACTAGTATATATTAGGTTAATATTTAACCATGGTTAAGTTTACACTTGTAAACATCCTAGAGATCAATGGTCAAGATCAAGCCAACAATCTTGATGCCTCCTCAAAAAATGCCACATATGGCTAAAATGAGGAGGTTAAGAGTTCTAGTTGTTTATCTTGTCTTACGGAGTGAGTTTTGGTCCCGTTAATCGCTAACTGTAAGTCGTTAAGTCACGAAACGTAAAACCGAGGATCGTAAAAATATGAAACTTATAGAATTGTTTAAACATGTCAGTATACTCATTATTATCTTATAAGAATGAGTGATAAGTTTAATGGGTCGCGAAAATGCTGATAACGCTGGAAACGTAGGTTTAAAACGCGTTAAACGTAAAACGTACGAAAGTTGCGTAAAACTGAAAAAAGTAAAATGTAACTTTTCTAATATGATTATTATGAACTTAATAGACTTAAAATGTCGAGGCTAGGCTTAGTCTAGTGTCGGTTGGTGTTAACGTTCTTTAGACCTAAAACCGTAAGTGTTAAAAATCAAGGAATGATTTTATGGTCAAAGGAGGAGTTAAAATATGTTGAATTTTCCAACAATATAAAAGCTTCTAAATGTCTTTGAAAATATGGTGCAGGTTTAGGCTAAGGTTGCGGATAAGTAAAAGTGCTTAAAACGCAAGTTTAGTTCTGTAAGACACAGGGTCTATTTGGTAACATTTTAACTTAATTTCTAAAAATTCCATAATTGATTGTGAGTGTACTAAAAATCAATCTGATGCGATGAAAATTATCAGAGTTGGTTTTCGTTATGCGCAGGATGTTTAAATGGCGTTTAAACTAAAACGTATAGTTTCTTAATAACTTTTGCGAAAATGACCCGACGAGCGTCAAACACTCGGATTATCATTAGAATAGTTTAACTTACGAGAATATGAAATAAAAATTTCGGGAGTGAATAGTGAATAGTAAAAGTGAATAGTAACCCGAAAATACGAATTGTTACAGCATCTTATTTAGGTGCTATATAGACTTTATCCTGATAAATATATATGAATCTCAGTGGCATATTACATAGGTGCCATAGACTTTCTCATAGCTATTATTATTAAACATCAATTAGCAAGGTTAATGGCATAAGACCAAGAGTAGTGGGCGTTGAATGGGGGTTCATTGCCCATTCAATGGGCGTTGGATCGCCCCCTTGCAGCGTTGAAGACTGTTGAAAAGCAAAAAAAACAACGCCCGTTGATTGAACAATGGTCGTTGAAGCTATAGTTTAGTCAAATATAGCCGTTGAACGGCTATATTTGCCTATTAATTTTTTTTATTTTTTTATTTTTTTAAATTCAACTTTCCTATTTAATCTAATATTTCTTTTCATTTCAACACACAATTCACCAACTTTCTCTCAACATTCATCCACTCTCCAACAAAAATAACGACCGTTTTTTAACAAAAAATGATTCGCCGGCCATTCAATGCCTCGTATTCGAGTAGCGATTCAAGTTCCGACGAATTTGAAGCCGAAGTGGTAGCCGTTTGTTCGAGTGCGTTAAACCTTATGGCCACTTTTATTCACCGAAGCATTCGTCCACGTCGACCATTTCAAACGAGACAAGTTATCATGCGCGATCGTGAAGAAGCTCATAACCGTTTGATGCGAGATTATTTTAATGAGAATCCCCGTTGGCCGCAACCAAGAGTTTTCAAACAACGTTTCCGAATGTCTAAAAGATTGTTCTTACATTTGCGTGAAGATTTGGATAGGGAAGTCGTGTACTTTAAACAAAAATCCGATGCACGAGGGAAGCTTGGATTCACCACAATGCAAAAGTTGACCGCCGCGATACGGATTTTGGCGTTCGCACAAACGTCCGACATAAACGACGAGTACTTGCACATGGTGGCTAAAACTATTAGAGACACGCTTAGGGAGTTCGCAATCGGTATTATATTTTATTTTTACTAGTTGAAAATATTATTTATCGTTTATAATTATTTATCTTCTACATTTAAGTATATGTTTTTAATATTGTAGCTATTGGTGAGATATACGGTCGTCGATACCTTAGAAAATCGACTTGGTTCGACCTACAGAAAATATACGAGGTGCACGAAGACATGCATGATCTACCCGGTATGATCGGTAGCATAGATTGTATGCATTGGCAGTGGGAAAGATGTCCTACGGCTTGGCGTGGCCAACACACTCGGGGTGATCAAAAGGGACCGACGAAGATACTTTAAGTTGTTTGTTAACAAGACTTTGGTGTTGGCATGCATTCTTTGGCGCAGCCGGATCGAACAATGACATCAACGTCTTACAACAATCACCTGTCATAGAGGACATTGTTTCAAGTAAACTGTCCACCGCATCTTTTTACGCCAATAATAATTACTACCCGTACGGATATTTTTTGGGCGATGGTATATATCCCGAGCGTAGCTACATCGTAAAGACTTTCACCGACACGGTGGATGACAAAAGACTGCATTTCAAAAAGCAACAAGAATCGGCAAGAAAATATATAGAGCGTTTCTTTGGTGTTCTCAAGCAACGGTGGGCGTACATTAGGACTCCTTGCAAATTATGGTCGACTCAAACGATGGAGTACATTATGGAAGCATGTATCATTTTACATAATATGATTTTGGAAGATGAGGGTAACGCATACGGTCAAGATTATAGACCCGAAGCAGTGGAAGAAGATGAAAATAGAGAAGAAGCACCCATGGAAGTCAGATTACAAAATAGCAGGTACATGCGAAGTGCCGACGTTCATAATGCTCTTAAGGCAGATTTGGTAGAGCATGTTTGGGCACGAAAGCAACGTAGGGTACGCAATGGTCAAGTTGAGGATGAATAAATAGCCGACGAAGACGTTGAAGACTTGGGTGATGAGACAGTTGTAGAGTTGGGTGACGACGAGGAAGATTATTATGCGAGTGACGACTACGACGATGCGGACTATAGCGACGATTGAATTATTTTAGGTTTATGTTGTGTTATTTCTAAATTTAGAATAATTTGTTATTATTTAATAAAATTGTTTAGGAAAAATAATAATTATGTAATGATTGCAAATATATAAAACGGGCGTTGAACCAGTACCCCCATTTTAGCTTCAACGCCCAACTTTCTCTCACTGCCACTTGTTGACATTTGCCCCAACCTACTCCCTCACCACTACTCTTGGTCTAACCGACCAAACTATTGGCCGCATACTTGCAACAAAATACATCTTAGCAAGCGTGTGTAACATCAAAAAAGTTTTAGAATCGTCATCACAAATTACAATTCTGCTATAGACCAAAAACTACTGCCTAAGCATCACATTACTTAACTTACAACTGAGACGTCCCAAACTCAGTAATCAATACCAAAATGAATGAAAAAAAATTACTATATATATATAATGTGGCATCGAGAAACGACGCCAGTAACGTCGTTTTGGGCTCCCGCTATTTTTCGGCCCGTTTTTTAGCCCGGTCCAGTCTTCTTTTTAGCTTCTTTCTTTACTTATTTTTACCTTCTTTTGTGAGGATTGATACACGCACCTTCTGGAAAATTATATGTGTCTTCTCCCTGGCCTTTTTATCGGTAGTTGTGCAAACCCTAATCATTGCGGTTCCGGCGAATCCACTCGATATTAGGTTTGTGAATTTTTTTCTTATACTTTCTGTGTAGATATTAGGTTTGTGTATCTCTTTTTTTTTTTTTTTTTTTTTTTTTTTTTTTTTTTGATGTGCGGCTTATTTGCGTGTTTAAGTATGATAAGTGAAAGTAAAGCTATCCGTTTTGGTGTTAAACTTTTGATCTTTCGATGTTTTTGGTCTGATTTTTTAAAATATATTCGAGCTTTCGATGTTTCGATGTTTTTAGTGTCATTTGTTTCGATCTTTCGATCTTTTAACTTTGTAGGTAGATTATGAAAGATTTTGTTTTTAAACTTTAATATGAAAGTAGTTGTAAATTATCGAAGATTCAACCTTTTAAGCTTCTAATCTTTCTTTGTTAACATGGTAACAAGGTTTAATATGTGTTCTGAAATCTGAGTTGGATAATGCTTTTTCTTTAACTTTTTAGGCTGGACCGAGCTAAAAAAACGCCCCAAAAAACAGCGGGAGCCCAAAACAACGTTACTGCCGCCGTTTCTCGATGCCACATTATATATATAGTAATTTAGCCTGTATATAATGGGTGTCTTAACTTTACTTGCAGCTGTGCCGGCCATTTTATCGGCTGAATAAAACGTTGCCATTTCCAAAAGTGGTTTATGTGTTTTATATGCGCGGTTTTTTTTGAGGATATTTATGTGAGGCAGAATGGAAGTCGTTCATTTCATTTAGCCTCATTATAAATATCCTCTGAAAAAACCTCGTAAAGCATTGGCACACCTAAAAAAGCTATAAACAAAGTATCAAAGTGGTTGCGGGAACGATACGCTTTGGAACCTGAAATGGGTCGTTGAAAATCTGAGGGTAGTGGCAGGGCAATCACCGGAGGGCATAGTATAAATACCAACTATGCAACCGCATCTGTTTTGCAACCACGGTCACCTTAAGTTGTTTCTGTGGCCCGGTCCCCATTCACAGGCCTGATCCTAATTGTTTCATCGACTACACTGTTACTATATATCCTTATAAATCATTTAATTCAGTGCCGTTTTGACAGTTGCTGGTGACTGTGGATGATACCACTCCTAGTTTTTCTATGTTATATTAAGGCGATGATGATAACTTCGTACACTTACATTTTGTCTATGCGCGTTCGTTGGCAGGGCAACCAGAATTGTGGTTGCAGCCATAGCGTGCGTTTAATGTCGACTCTATATGTACATGTCTGAGCCTCATTTTTCACTGCCCTGCTATAAGCTGCATTATATATATGCTGATTAACGAACACAATAGGCTGGAAAATCTGAAGGTAGTGGCGGGGCAATTACCGGAGGGCATAGTATAAGCGATAACTAAGCAACCGGGTCTGTTTTGCAGCCACGGCCAATTTTAGTTGTTTCTGTGCGCGCTACTTGGCGTGGTAACCAGAAGTGTGGTTGCAGCCATGGTGTGCGTTATATATACATATCTAACCGTCATTTTTTTGTGTCCTGCTATTAGGGAGAAGACATGTATGATTTTGCATCCGGTGCGTGTATCAATCCTTATGAAAGAAGCTAAGAAGAAAAAAAAAAAAAAAAATAATAATAAAAAAAAGGATAAAGTAAGTTGCAGCCATGTTACTGAGGCGATGATGATAACTTTGTACACTTACATTTTCTGAACGCGCGTTCCTTGGCGGGGCAACCAGAATTGTGGTTGCAGCTATAGCGTGCGTTTAATGTCGATTCTCTATGTACATGTCTGAGCCTCCTTTTTTAGTAGCCTTCTACATGAAGACCAATATCAGAAATATACCAACATAAAAGAATTGCACGTTCCTTGGCGGGGCAACCGGTATTGTGGTTGCAGTCATGGCGTGTGTTTACTGTTGGTCCTATATATACATATCTGACCAGGGTCTCAAAGTGATGCGTGCATTGAACGACGCCAGTAACGTCGTTTTGGGCTCCCGCTATTTTTCGACCCGGTTTTTAGCCCGGTCCAGTCTTCTTTTTAGCTTCTTTTGTGGCTATCGATACACGTAGTGCTTGGAAAACTATACATGTCTTCTCCCTGTGATTTTATCGGTGGTTGTGCAAACCTTCTCCCTGTGATTTTATCGGTAGTTGTGCAAACCCTAAAGATCGTTGTCCCGGCGAATCCAGAGAACAGTAGGTTTGTGTATCTCTTGCTTACGGTTTATGTGTGGATCATATTTCCAAAAAGGTTTGCGCTCGTCGTTTATTAGTTACAATAGGCCATGATGAATTTGTGGCTTTCATTAAAGCAGCGGATCCCCGTGTCTTGGCAGGGCAAGCTATTAGATTTGCAGCCACGCCAGGTGTATTCACTTCTTATGATTACTGATTAATATCAGTCCAATGATATAGGTCATTGGAGGTCTGAAATGTAAATTGGCACGGCAATGACCGGATGGCATGATAGCATGCTTGCTATTATGCAACCGCGTTTCTTTGCACCCATGGCAGAATTCTCGCCTTCTTGACCATTTACCATCCACAAATCTGAGCCTAATGATATATTGTATCAATTTTATGGTTTCTAAATTTTACATTCATTGTTTTGGAATGTTTTTGTATAAGCTGTGCATATGTTTTATGCATGGATTTATGTTTATAGCAAAGATCGTACATAAAAATCTTGAAAAGCTCATTGTTATGCTTATATATTCAGGACACGGTTCGGACGTCGGAAATTGCAGGTACCTTTCTTTATCATTATCACGATTCAGTGCTATATATGGTAAATACTATTATTTAGGATGTATAAGGTTCATTTACAGGACTATGCTGAATCAATTGTAGTAAATGATTTTTTTTAACGCTAACAAGTTTCGCAGATTCAGCAACGGCGCTACATACTATGCACAGAAGTTAAATATCAATAAATAAACGGAGTATTGATGATGGATGTGCGGCGACCAAGCGCGGCTATTACTAAATTTGCATGGTCGCCGTACATCCATCATTGATACTTTGTCAATATTTTTGGGCTCCCCACGTTTTTACACTCACCTATCTCAGTACAATGTATGTGCTAATATTGACAACCGATGTACATCATCTGTCGTTTTTTCTACCACTGGACTTGCCAAGGTGCGTAAAACACATCTGCAGTTTACATTGATTATGTGCTTAAACTTTCTGATAACTACCTTTCTATATGCAGACGATGGCAGGTACAGTAATAAAAAAGTTCTTGATAGTCAGTCCTCTGCATTTGACCATAAGAGCAAGTACAGATGTTCTACATCATGTGTCAATATTAGGAAACGAATACTATCTGGTATTTTTTTATTTACCGATACTAACACTTGATGTTCTATGCCTGACACAGTTAATTTTTTCTCGCATATTCATAACTTCAGTTCCAAAAAAGGCCCTGATTAACAATAGGGTACAATTCTTAAAGAAAGATGAGAAACCAAAGAGAATGGTGTGACAAGTGATTTGGTGCAAATTACTTCTTCGCACTGTCCTCTTCTGTTTCCCATATATCTTTCATAATTGAACCGCATTGTTGATCAGCACCTTTTATGTAACTGAAGTTGCGAATATGCGACAACAAATTAACTCTCACAGGCACAGAACATCAAGTTTTAGTAGCGGCAAATAAAATATACAAGTTATTGTTCCTTTCGTAACATAGATGCACGATGTACATCATCTGTAGTTGCTGTTATGGTCAAATGCAATGACGGGTTATAAAAGCCTTTTCTACCACTGAACTTGGCAACACGCACAAACGACAGTTGTGTTCAACAGCGTCACATTATTCTGTAACAAGTTTCTGGTGCGGGTAGAATTACCGAAACCCACGAGTTGCAACGATAATCAGACAGTTGCACCCAACACCGGTTTTGGATACCACTTATGTAACAAAGAAAAGGTAAGTATTGCTAAAATCTGCATCCTTAAATGATTACATTCTATGAATCTACTTATACTTTTTTTTCCATGCTAACAGATAACTGTTACTGTTTTCACATGGTCTGTACGTCCGATATTTTTCTACTACTCGGGTTTGTGCGCTCACCTATTTCAATACATTATCGTAAATTAGATTTAGTTACGCTGATTAACAGGTTCAACATGTACACAAACCAAGCTGACCAATTACTGTTTTTGCATGCGCTGCCCTACCCAGAAAGTTCTATTTATCGGGTTTGCTTCCTGGATCATCCTGCAGGCACTACAAAAAAGGTAACAACAGAAGTCTCACACTCAGGTACGTATTCAGATTTATTTTAATGAATTGGCCGGTCAAAGATTGTAACCATAAGTTTATAGTTGTCGATTCTATAAAAGTGTTTCAAACAGAGTCTGAAAGTAACGAGCTGTGGAACTTCAACATAGCTACTCATTCTGAGGTCCCATATAGTTCCTTTTGTTCTTTCAACAATCTAGCAATTCGCCTGGTGCAGGCCATTGCACAAAGGGAGTTGAAACGACAAAAGGAGCTGTAGGGGGCCTTAGAACGATTAACTATGTTACCTATACACACCTTGCTACATTAAACTTCATCTTGAAACCCTCAATTATTAACGTCATTGTAATTGCAATGGGTTTGGCGCAAGCCTTTGCACGTATTTCATCGAGATAGCAACGGGATTTCGAGCGGAGGCTCAAAGTGTTAAATATAAAAAATAGATAGAATATCAGTGATGGATGTACCGACACCGAAGACAGCTACTGCCAATTTCGCATGGTGTGTGCATCCATCATTGATACTTTGTCAATATTTTTGTACCGTTCAAGTTTTCACGCTGAGCTGCCTGAGTACATTTCGTTGGCTGCAAAGAAAAGATAAGTATTACTCGAATTTTTTTATGTGATGCTTCAGCATGAAACTCCTTCATTTGTATATGCATGCTTTTACTATCTTAAATTTACATGCTAAAATGATTGTTGTCTATGAATCTACTTATATCCAGCAGCCTCATTTCGTATATCAAAAATAGATCAAATATCAGTGGTGGACGTACAGATGCGGACCTCAACTATTATCGTATTTAGATGGTAACTGCATTCAACGTTCGTAGTTTGTCAATATTTTCGTACTTATTGTATTTACATGGATAGTTTATCGATATTTTCCTGCCCCTCAGGTTTGCGCGGTCATGTACGCCAACAAACAGAAGATAAGTATTGTTAGAATTTACAGACTTAAATGATTGTATTCATACTCTTCTATTTTTTCGTACTAACAGATTTTCTATATCCAGCAGCCTATATCAAAAATAGATGAAATATCGGTGATGGACGTACGGATGCTGACTTGAGCTACTACTATATTCACATGGTATGTGCATTCAACGTTCATAGTTTGTCAGTATTTTAAGTTTAGTCATGTAAAGTTGGAACTAACAACTAAATTTTTGTATTGAAACACGCAAGAAACCTGCATTTGCATGCTCTGCCCTACTCAGAAAGTTCGATGTATTTAAATGAATACATGCACACAGACGCAACGTATCAGCGATGGATGTTACCACACAGGGGCTGCAGAAACAAAAGACAGAATCAGTAACATTTGCAGGCTCTACGGTACTTACAAAGTTCTATTATCCGGGTTTATTCGTAAACATAGGTCATGTGCTCAGGTATGTATTCACATTTATTTTAATGACTTGGGTTGTCGAAGATTGTAACCGTAACTTGCTATGGCGAATGTCAATCATATAAATAATTACGTTTGTAAAACTTACTGAAAAATTATAGTTGTCGATTCTATAAAAGTGTTTGAAAGAGAAGTTGAAAGTAACGAGATATGTATTAGATCCTCACATTACTTAGTGGATAAACAAGTCTAGAACTTCAACATAGTTACTCATTCTAAGTTCCCATACAGTTCCTTTCGTCATTTCAACAATCTAGCAATTCGCCTAGTGCAGGCGTTTGCACAAAGAGAGTTGAAACGACGAAAGGAACTATAGGGGGACCTAGAAGGGCTAACTATGTTGCATTTTCAATTCCATTCTTTTTCATGACATCAAACCAGCATCTACAAAGTAATGTAGCTATACACAACTTGCTACATTAAACTTCATCTTCAAACCCTCAATTATTAGGGCGCATCTATCTAACGACATACCTGAGTTCCATTGGTTAAATTGAACGAGTTCCCTAAAACCATTTGTCTGTGAAGAAGGCGAGCGATTTTAGGGAACTTGGTCAAATTAAGTAATATAATCCATATACATTGTTTGATAGATGTACTTTAATAATTGAGGCTTGTTGATTGTGATAATGATATAGTATGTATTGTTCATGACAGGCCACACTCCTTCATTATCCCAATCAACACGGGTCCTAATACTCAAATGTTTTTCTAGAATCGACAAATTTTTATTTGGCATACGTTGGTACTTTGAGCTTCCCCTCGAAAACCCATTCCTACGTCATTAGAATTGCAATGAGTTTGGCGCAAACCTTTGCACGTATTTCATTGACATAGCAACGGGATTTCGAGGGGAGCCTCAAAGTACCAAAGTGTGTCATGATACGAACAACGACCACATGACTACAGCCAAGATGGTTGGTCTGACCTTCCTCTTAAATTCCTTTTGGAATTTGAACGGTCTATCAATATGTCTGGTACATACCATTGTTTAAAGATCATTTAGATAACAAAAGGGGTTTGAGAGGGAGCTCAGATTTTCCACCTATGATTATTAACACTTCCCAAGTGTCTGTCACAGTTAACTTTTTTTAAAGGACTTGATCAACAATAGGGTGCAATTCCTAAAGGAAGGTGACAAACCGAAGAGAATGCTGTCACAAGTAATTTCGAGAAAATTACTTCTTCGCACCATCCTCTTCCGTTTCCCATAACACCTGATGTTCAATGTAGCTTCCTGGTCTTACCTATCTTCTCCAGTTCCTTTTGTTACTCCATTAGTCTACCAATGCATCTGGTGCAGGTCATTGTATAAAGTTTATCTGGAGTAGCAAAAGGAACTGGAGAGAGAGACAAGAACTTCCGGCTATGTTGAATATTGCGTATGTGAGATGAGGAACGGCAGCTGACTCCAATGTTGTTATTCTTCACACCATCCTCTTCCGTTTCCCATATCACCTGATGTTCAATGCAGCTGCCTGGTCTTACCTTTCTTCTCCAGTTCCTTTTGTTACTCCATTGCGCTAGCAATGCATCTGGTGCAGGTCATTGTATAAAGTTTAGCTGGAGTAGCAAACAGAACTGGATAGAGAGATAAGAACTTCTGCCTATATTGAATATTGCGTATATGAGATGAGAAATGGCAGCTGACTCCAATGTTGTTCAAAGGTTACGATAAAAGGTAACGATAAACTTTCTGCTCAGCCTTTAATATTTGTAATTGCTTCGGGTCTATGATTTAGACAAGAAAATTTCCTGCTCTGTACTCATTAGTGTTTACATCGTTGCACTAATACATACAGGTGACAGGTTTCTGGAAATGATAACGCGTTAGCTTCTCCTCTGTTTTCAATTATTCCGGAAAATCGTGCATCCTGGTAAGGACGTGTGAAGACATCTTTATTTAATCTATTGTTACCGCCGTAATCAGTAAATGACTATTAAAGAATCAACTTTAATCCCATTACATGCTATATTTTCAGCATTCAAGGATGGCACAAGAGAGAACAAGAATACTAAGGCGCTCGATAAAAAAGAATTTCTGAGCATAAGTGTAACACCCCCAAAATTTGGTTTAGCGGAAGCATTCATGTTTGGGTGCCACTAAATTGGTATCATAACACAAAGTATAAAGAACGGTTTTACATCAACCGTTTAAAATAGATTTCATATTCAAAAGTGATTTGTTTACAACATTTCAAAAATGGTGCGGAAACATAAGCCCATAAAAGATTTCAAGTGGTCCCAAATATATCAGAGTCTTCTATGACCATGCCATGCCATGCCAAAAGCCTCCACAACCAGATTATTTCTTTAAACCTGAAAATACATGCTAAAGTGTCAACACGAGGCTGGTGAGTTCATAGGTTTTAGTGTAAAATGTAAAGCATTTGAATAACTATTTCCCGGCAAAGGCATTGTAAATCCACTCAGTCACAAGTCCCGCCCATACAAGACTTGCAACCTGTGTGTTTACAACCCGCTGCCAAATAAGATTTATTCCTGGTAAACAGAGGTAATATATTGCTTGGTTAAGCGGTACACTCGTAATGACCATTACACTTGGTAGTATGTCCGTTACACTCGGTAATGTGACCGTTACACCCGATCATGTGACTGTTACACCCGGTCATGTGACCGTTACACCCGGTCCTGTTATATGTGTTCGTCTAGTACCCCTGGTCAAAGTGTGTGTCATGTATACATATAATCCATTCAAGTGAACAATCAAGTATTACAGCCAAACAGTCAAATATTGAGTAAACAGTTCAGTACACCTGGTTAATGTGTGTCATGTATTCATATAACGCATTCGAGTAAACAATCAAGTATTTCAGCCAAGTAGTATGTTTGAGAAAAACAAATCACGTTTCAAGTAAAAACAAGCATTAATTTTAAGTAAAAACGAGCATGTATTCTCCCCCAAAACAGTTGTAAAACAAGTAAAAGTAAGGGCCATGAACTCACCTTGGTAACTAGCAGTCAGATCACAAAATAGATCAGACAGAGTGCAGCACCGACACGCGACCTAGATTAGTAAGGTTTGTTTTTGTTCATAATTCGAGTTCAAGAATTTCAATTATTTTAAAAAGTTCATGTTGGTGTTGCTGGTGTTGTAGCATTTAAGTTAAAACCATGTTTTTAACATTTGTAGTTATTGGCTCATCGGGGTGTACGAACGTACAAAAGAATATGAATAATGATTCTTTGTATTGACAAAGATCAGAGAAACTACGCACGAAGGATAATAACTATAGAATGTCAACGTGAACGATATATAGGATTGTTGGCGTTTAAAGGAATGTACGTGTGTATATATACTTTCATACATATATACATGTGGTCCTTGTGGAAAAATGGGAAGTTGAAGAGGTTTTACTTAATATATGGTGAGTTGTAACTCGTGTTTGAGAAAATGTTGTTTTAATAAGTTTGAAGTTTAAAAGAAAAATAATCGTTATCATTTACTTGATTATATAAGTTTTGACATGACCGTTTCAAATTGTAAGTTATGAAAAACATTTAGCTAGTATATGATTCCTCATTTCATTTCGCATATACATATTTTTACATATCGTTTACAAGTTAAGAGTTTGAAATCAATTGTCTCGCAAGTGTCCTCGTTTTAAAAGTTCATGTCGTGTTTATATTTTTATCCGGAAGACATGTAATAATTGTTAAGACTTCAAGTTGTAATATTTATTTCTTATAGTCGAGACTTTTTAATATGTATTCGACTTATATATATATATATATATATATATATATATATATATATATATATATATATATATATATATATATATATATATATATGAATGATCACCAAATTAACAAAAGTTGTCGTGTTTTACTAGATGGCATGTGTGTCGAGGAGGGGGAAAGGGCTGCGGTCCATAATACAAACAGTGAGACACAGGCTCACTTGGGCCTTCATTATTTTTCCTTTCACCCTAGCCTGGCCCACGGCCCGCTAAGGTAAATGGGGGAAGGGTCAAAGATACTAACCCAACTGGTCAATGGGCTTCGGCCCATACACATATGTTGTGTAGGCTGTTGGATTTGAGGTAAGCCTACACCAAAAATGTCTAGGCTTTTCATTTGGGAAAATAACCCCAACACAGTTGGTCCCTTATTTTCTTTCCCTCGCTGGGAAGTTAACACAGCACAGGAAAAAATGTTTTTGACCCATTTTGAAGAGTACTTTTTGTGCTCAAAATTCCGAGCAGATTTGGCTAAGATTAACGGGACTTTGACCAAGGGGTTTTTGGTACACGAGCACTAGTATTTTGGTCTTGTTGGGAATCAACGAACAAAACACTCGTGTGTGATGTTGAAATCGACTAGAATGTCGATTTCCACACAACTGTTACTACCTGGGCCTAAGAACACAACACGAATAGGATTCTCGGAGTTCATTCAAGGGCTTGAATGGCCTTGTTAAGACTCAAGTTGAGTACTACTCGACTCGACTACAACACCATCACGAACGCAACTCAAGTGAATCCTTTGAATTCTAGCAAGGCACGAGACTAAAGACTATGAACATCTACTAACTGTTTTAAAAATTAACTCTTCTTTTTAGTCCAAGTTTCAAACACACTGCGTGCATAACTTAAGGACTAAAGATCTTGACTTAGCATGATTTCTTAACCAAAACTACTAACATATGAACACACATAATCTGTTTTTAGTAGCATTTCGCGGGCAACATAAATTACCAAGGTCAAGTCTGGACCTTAGCTTAGCATTTCGACAACACTTAACCATAGCTTATTCGACTAGAACAACAAAGCAGACATGGGTACTTGGCACAGCCAACCCAAACGACACGATTTTATGATTATGAGCCAATAACCAATTCCTAAATAGTATTCTTTCATGATTTTACTAACTTCGAAAGTCATTTTTTTTTAAAACCACACCATAACCAACAAATGAATCGACATATACACTGATAAATTTAAGAGCATAGAAATCACAAGATTGACTATTAATTCGAGTGGATTTAACAGGAACGAAACCACCAGGTTCATACATCATTCGAAAATTTCATAAAGAATACAAGTATTACAAGATTGAGTTTGATGAACCTTACAAAAGAATGGATGATGGGTCAAATTCAAGAGTCACCACAGGATAGTCCCCACTCGATTCCAAGCTTATCACACCCTTCTTCTCCTTAATTACTCTCGACCGAGATAAATTTGGTGAGTTTGAAGTTTTCTTGGTGTCACTTGCTTCTCCTGGAAATCAAGGTTCTTAAGGGAAAATCCTAGGCAAACCCTTGACCCACTTTCGGTATTCCAAAGAGGGGTTTTACCATTTTTGGTTAACTCTCTTATCAAAACCTTGATCTTTGCTAATATTCGGCCTCCAGGAAGAGTTTGGTTCTCGATGTGGCCTTGGAAAGGCAATAAAGAATGATAAAATCGTAGCTTGATGGTGATGGGAGATAGGGATTATTGTTTGCGTGTGGTGAAGTGAGAATAGGGAAAAGGAAAACCGTAGATAAAGAAGAGAGTGGGTTTTCTTGCATTCTCCATTTGATCCAGTCCATAGTAGGGTTTTGATTGGTTTGTGTGTTGAATGTATCGAATGAAGGAGAAAGAATCAGGAAAAGGTTTGGTAGCTCACGTGGGGGATAAGGGTGTGGGGATAAGGGTGGGTTTATTTTATTTGTTTTTAAGTTTTTAGTGTATTGAGTGTAGCCCGTGTCCCGTTTAATCAAGGTTAAATGTGAAAATATAATTCTGGATTCATTTTTCCGATACTGATGTAAAATAAATTTGTCGACTCCTAAAATAAATTTTAAAATCTAACCTTTACTAAATTGGTGTCGGTACGCGTGTGGTGTCAGTTTTTCAGAAAAACGATATGACTTCTAGGTTTTGTAAATATATTGCCAGTAAGCATCAGGAAGTGATTACTTCACTTTTTTTGATAAGATTAAGTGATTTGGAGGGTTTCTGTATGCTGTGGTTTGCGGAATAACCTTCCGAATTAATCATGTAGGCTCCAAAAAATGCTTAAATAATAATAAGTTAATTTTTCACTATTAAAATAATGTTGGAAAATTACGGGTGGTTATAGTCTACCCTCCTTAAATTGAAATCCGTCCCGGATTTCAGTTTATGTTATCCGATAGAATGGTGTTTGGGAAGAGATGTTGGTACTCATAATAGATTTGAGTCTCCCCAGGCTGTTTAGGGGTTTCTCTTTGTTTGTGGGAGGGTACCCAGGTTGTCTGCCTTTGGTTTTCTCATTTTTGTGAGTTGGTGAGATACATGTTCTGATTTTGAGTGATAAGATAGCATGATGACTCGTTTTCAAGGTTTGATTCGGAGTGGTGTGTTTTTCCTCCTCATAGGGTTTGATAGAAATCTTGTTCGAAAACTTTATTTGAGTAGGTCTTTATACGAATTTGACCAAAATAACTTTCCAGCTAATACACATTCCTTTGTTAAAGATCAATAGATACGTAGGGCGATACGGTTTCAAAAGATTCAAAATTTCGCAAAACGGTTCTTAGTCATGGTGTGGATGGGATAATTTCTATAAAAAAAAAGTTGGCGTTTGACATTCCTTAACAATAGTTTGATAAAGTTTGAGCAAAAAAATTTTACGCATCCAAGTGAGTGTTTTAGAAAGATATCACTACAGATTTCATAAACATAAGTATTCAATTTACTTTAACGGTACCAAGAGGTAGTAATATAAATGCTTTCCAGGTGGGTGGATAGTTCACCGGGTGATTGCGAAATAGTTTACAAAACAGGTTGTATGACAATTTATAGAACGAGAACCATTCGTTGTTTACAAAATAGTTTTAAGGTTGAAATTTTTTTTTGATTTTATAAAGTAGCAGTAAAACATTTGTAGGGTGACCGCGATATGTTCCATAGATAACTGAAAACAGTTTGTATGGTGTTAGTGACATGGTTTATTACCTTATGAGGGGGTAGCAAAAGTAGTTGATATTCCTGAGGGACGAGAGGAGAATTAGGTGATTGTCCCAAGGAACGCGGTTCAGGTTATTCCTTAAAGTCTTAAGGTTCTTGTCGGGCATAAAATCTCTGCCGAATGGGAAGTTTATCAAGTTCAGGGTACGACCCCGAAGGAGGGTGTTTATTGCTACTAGCGATCAGTTGGCTATCTTAGGAAGGTACTTAGTACTTAACGTGGAAAGTACAACATCGGTTGAGTGTAGGGTTTGAGGTGTAGGTGAATCTAACAAAGCCACAACAAAAACAAAGATGGATAATAAATCCAAATCCCGAATGAGGTCCAAAATCGCAAAATCCAGCGCTCCATAGTTCAAAATCAGTTCCAAACGTAGCCGAATTCAAATTCAAATGTAGCTAGAATCAATTCCGAACGCTCCAATAAGCTCAACTGGCTTATTACAATCTCGAGGAGTTACAAATAAGTAATTCGGGTTCAAACGGTGCCAATCGGGTCTAACCTGACCCGATGCAAATTACGGTCAGACGGCGACAAACAGAAGTTCCATATAAGTGAAGAAATATAGCAGTGCCAGGCGTATGAAGTGTTGTGATGCCAGTGTGTTGTGTGTAGATGTGAATGTTCATGTTAAGCAATGATTATGCACACACATAAATTTTAAAACTTCCAGGAGTCAAGTAGAAAATCAATCTTGGACATAACTCCTAGTATAATTACTCTGAGTATTGCAAAATTTACCTCTGAGTCGTACATAGGTGATCAGGCTATGTCCCACTGTCCCTGGTCGAATATAGGTGATCAGTCTATATTCCACCGAGGTTCAATAAATTTTGGAATACTCAGCTTAGTTACCCCAATAATATGTCCTTTACTTATAAAAGCTACTTAAATAATTAAGGCGGATGTCCACACTCAAGGACGATTGATGAGATTGCGTAGAGAAAAGGCGTAATGCTACGACGAGTATGATGTGTGTGTATAAGTATGTCGAAGATACTTATAGTAGATAGCAAAAATAGATGGATATACTTATCCAATAACAGTGTGCACATCTCATCAATTATATTAGCAATAAAATCACAAGTGAGGCATCAGCTCGGCAGGCAGGCATGTGGCGGTCATAGGGTTAAGTTTTTGTAAAAGCGGTTATAGTACAGGTTTTAAAAATACCCAGTTCTCTATAACCTAGGCTATGATACCAATCTGTAACACCCCCAAAATCTGGTTTAGCGGCAGCATTCATGTTTGGGTGCCACTAAATTGGTATCATAACGCAAAGTATAAAGAACGGTTTTACATCAACTGTTTAAAATAGATTTCATATTCAAAAGTGATTTGTTTACAACATTTCAAAAATGGTGCGGAAACATAAGCCCATAAAAGATTTCAAGTGGTCCCAAATATATCAGAGTCTTCTATGACCATGCCATGCCATGCCAAAAGCCTCCACAACCAGATTATCGCTTTAAACCTGAAAATACATGCTAAAGTGTCAACACGAGGTTGGTGAGTTCATAGGTTTTAGTGTAAAATGTAAAGCATTTGAATAACGATTTCCCGGCAAAGGCCTTGTAAATCCACTCAGTCACAAGTCCTGCCCATACAAGACTTGCAACCTGTGTGTTTACAACCCGCTGCCAAATAAGATTTGTTCATGGTAAACAGAGGTAATATATTGCTTGGTTAAGCGGTACACTCGTAATGACCATTACACTTGGTAGTATGTCTGTTACACTCGGTAATGTGACCGTTACACCCGGTAATGTGACTGTTACAACCGGTCATGTGACCGTTACACCCGGTCCTGTTATATGTGTTCGTCCAGTACCCCTGGTCAAAGTGTGTGTCATGTATACATATAATGCATTCGAGTGAACAATCAAGTATTAAAGCCAAACAGTCAAATATTGAGTAAACAGTTCAGTACACTTGGTTAATGTGTGTCATGTATTCCTATAACGCATTCGAGTAAACAATTAAGTATTTCAGCCAAGTAGTATGTTTGAGAAAAACAAATTTCGTTTCAAGTAAAAACAAGCATTAAGTTTAAGTAAAAACGAGCATGTATTCTCCCCCAAAACAGTTGTAAAACAAGTAAAAGTAGGGGCCATGAACTCACCTTGGTAACTAGCAGTCAGATCACAAAATAGATCAGGCATAGTGCAGAACCGACACGCGACCTAGATTAGTAAGGTTTGTTTTAGTTCACAATTCGAGTTCAAGAATTTCAATTATTTTAAAAAGTTCATGTTGGTGTTGCTGGGTGTGGCGGCATTTAAAGTTAAAACCATGTTTTTAACATTTGTAGTTATTGGCTCATCGGGGTGTACGAACGTACAAAAGAATATGAATAGTGATTCTTTGTATTGACAACGATGAGAGAAACTACGCACGAAGGATAATAACTATAGAATGTCAACGTGAACGATATATAGGATTGTTGGCGTTTAAATGAATGTACGTGTGTATATATACTTTCATACATATATACATGTGGTCCTTGTGGAAAAATGGGAAGTTGAAGAGGTTTTACTTAATATATGGTGAGTTGTAACTCGTGTTTGAGAAAATGTTGTTTTAATAAGTTTGAAGTTTAAAAGAAAAATAATCGTTATCATTTACTTGATTATATAAGTTTTGACATGACCGTTTCAAATTGTAAGTTATGAAAAACATTTAGCTAGTATATGATTCCTCATTTCACGCCGCATATACATATTTTTACATATCGTTTACAAGTTAAGAGTTTGAAATCAATTGTCTCGCAAGTGTCGTCATTTTAAAAGTTCATGTTGTGTTTATATTTTTATCCGGAAGACATGTAATAATTGTTAAGACTTCAAGTTGTAATATATATTTCTTATAGTCGAGACCTTTTTAATATGTATTCAACTTATATATATATATATATATATATATATATATATATATATATATATATATATATATATATATATATATATATATATATATGAATGATCACCAAATTAACAAAAGTTGTCGAGTTTTACTAGATGGCATGTGTGTCGAGGAGGGGGAAAGGGTTGCGGTCCATAATACAAACAGTGAGACACAGGCTCACTTGGGCCTTCATTATTTTTCCTTTCACCCTAGCCTGGCCCGCGGCCCGCTAAGGTAAATGGGGGAAGGGTCAAAGATACTAACCCAACTGGTCAATGGGCTTCGGCCCATACACATATGTTGTGTAGGTTGTTGGATTTGAGGTAAGCCCACACAAAAAATGTCCAGGCTTTTCATTTGGGAAACTAACCCCAACACAGTTGGTCCCTTATTTTCTTTCCCTCGCTAGGAAGTTAACACAACACAGGAAAAAATGTTTTTGAACCATGTTAAAGAGTACTTTTTGTGCTTAAAATTTCGAGCAGATTTGGCTAAGATTAACGGACTTTGACCAAGGGGTTTTTGGTACACGAGCACTAGTATTTTGGTCTTGTTGGGAACCAACGAACCAAACACTCGTGTGTCATGTTGAAATCTACTAGAATGTCGATTTCCACACAAGTGTTACTACCTGGGCCTAAGAATACAACACGAATAGGATTCTCGGAGTTCATTCAAGGGCTTGAATGGCCTTGTTAAGACTCAAGCTGAGTACTACTCGACGCGACTACAACACCATCACGAACGCAACTCAAGTGAATCCTTTGAATTCTAGCAAGGCACGAGACTAAAGACTATGAACATCTACTAACTGTTTTAAAAATTAACTCTTCTTTTTAGTCTAAGTTTCAAAACACACCGCGTGAATAACTTAAGGACTAAAGATCTTGACTTAGCATGATTTCTTAACCAAAACTACTAACATATGAACACACATAATCTGTTTTTAGTAGCATTTCGCGGCAACATAAATTACCAAGGTCAAGTCTGGACCTTAGCTTAGCATTTCGACAACACTTAACCATAGCTTATTCGACTAGAACAACAAAGCAGACATGGGTACTTGGCACAGCCAACCCAAACGACACTATTTTATGATTATGAGCCAATAACCAATTCCTAAATAGTATTCTTTCATGATTTTACTAACTTCGAAAGTCATTTTTTTAAAAAACCACATCATAACCAACAAATGAATCGACATATACATTGATAAATTTAAGAGCATAGAAATCACAAGATTGACTATTAATTCGAGTGGATTTAACAGGAACGAAACCACCAGGTTCATACATCATTCGAAAATTTCAAAAAGAATACAAGTATTACAAGATTGAGTTTGAAGAACCTTACAAAAGAATGGATGATGGGTCAAATTCAAGAGTCACCACAGGATAGTCCCCACTCGATTCCAAGCTTATCACACCCTTCTTCTCCTTAATAACTCTCGACCGAGATAAATTTGGTGAGTTTGAAGTTTTCTTGGTGTCACTTGCTTCTCCTGGAAATCAAGGTTCTTAAGGGAAAATCCTAGGCAAACCCTTGACCCACTTTCGGTATTCCAAAGAGGGGTTTTACCATTTTTGGTTAACTCTCTTATCAAAACCTTGATCTTTGCTAATATTTGGCCTCCAGGAAGAGTTTGGGTCTCGATGTGGCCTTGGAAAGGCAATGAAGAATGATAAAATTGTAGCTTGATGGTGATGGGAGATAGGGATTATTGTTTACGTGTGGTGAAGTGAGAATAGGGAAAAGGAAAACAGTAGATAAAGAAGAGAGTGGGTTTTCTTGCATTCTCCATTTGATCCAGTCCATAGTAGGGTTTTGATTGGTTTGTGTGTTGAATGTATCGAATGAAGGAGAAAGAATCAGGAAAAGGTTTGGTAGCTCACGTGGGGGATAAGGGTGTGGGGATAAGGGTGGGTTTATTTTATTTGTTTTTAAGTTTTTAGTGTATTGAGTGTAGCCCGTGTCCCGTTTAATCAAGGTTAAATGTGAAAAATATTATTCTGGATTCGTTTTTCCGATACTGATGTAAAATAAATTTGTCGACTCCTAAAATAAATTTTAAAATCTAACCTTTACTAAATTGGTGTCGGTACGCGTGTGGTGTCAGTTTTTCAGAAAAACGATATGACTTCTAGGTTTTGTAAATATATTGCCAGTAAGCATCAGGAAGTGATTACTTCACTTTTCTTGATAAGATTAAGTGATTTGGAGGGTTTTTGTATGTTGTGGTGTGCGGAATAACCTTCCGAATTAATCATTTAGGCTCCCAAAAATGCTCAAATAATAATAAGTTAATTTTTCACTATTAAAATAATGTTGGAAAATTACGGGTGGTTACAATAAGAAATGAAGACTATCTGGTATTTTTTTTGGTTGCCGATACTAACAGTTAATGTTCAGTGCCTGTAATAGTTAACTTTTTTTCGCATATTCATAACTGCAGTTCCAGAAAAGGCCCTGATCAACAATTGGGTACAATTCCTGAAGAAAGATGGGAAACCGAAGAGAATGTTGTGACAAGTGATTTGAAGCAAATTACTTCTTCGCACCATCCTCTTCCGTTTCCCATCTTTCTTCGATAATTGAGTCGTACTGCTGATCAGCACCTTTTTTGCAACTGCAGCTGTGAATATGCGAAAACAAGTTAACTCTCAGAGGCACAGGACATGAAGTTTTAGTATCGACAAACAAAGAAATAACAGATAGTCTTCGTTTGTTATGGTAAAAGATTTTTTTTATCGAACGCCTTAGGATTTAGTACCCCATTGGTCAGCCGAAACGTAGGAATTACAGTTCTGATCCTTCTTTCCTAGGTTAAGAAACACCCCAACTTACGCTTAGAAAACTAAATTTTATACTTACTCTGATCAATTTTATGCTCGCATGGTCATGCGTGTGCAGGTATATCATCTGCCTCATCTCATCTCACCATGGTCATTGTCTAAAGTAACAGGAGAGAGACATAAGAACTTCCAGCTATGTTGGCATTCAGACACTTTTACGATCGAATATTTCGTATGTGAGATAAGGAGAGGCTGCTGACTCCACTGTTGGTTGCAAAAGGTAACGATAAAAGATAACGATAAACTTTCTGCTCATTAACTGTTTCATGAGTATGGCCGCCTGTTACAAGTGAATCCAGCAATAAAAGAAATATGTTGCCTCAACCTTTGGATATTTGTAATGATCTTTACAGGCAACACTGCTACGTTATTTGTTACCTTTTGATCTACATATATAATAGACCGTCTGAAACAATCCTGTTCCTTTTAATTGCTCTTGCTTGGGGTCTATGGTTTAGACAACAAAATTTCCTGGTGTGTACTCATTAGTGTTTACGTTGTTGTGTTAATGCATACAGGTGACAGGTTTCTGGCAATGATGGGTCCAGGTTCCAGCTGTGCAGTATACGGTGTTCGTTAAAACACACGGAGGTAACATCATTGTTATTGCCAGATCATGTATACATACGAGCGAATAGTCGCCGTTGCAACGCGTTGGCTGCTAACAACTAATATATATTTTATCCTATTCAATTCAATAATTTGCTGTCATTAATGTTACCTGTAGCTAACCATTGTTGACATTCATATGAGCAGGACCATCTTGAGGGATACTTGGAATTATCTACAAAGACAAAAACATATTTTGCAGCTGCTGTTACTATGTGGGCTGCAGAATTTTACATCAACGTTGATGATGTTGTCCATGTGAACATAGGTAACTTTAACCAAAATCAACCTCTAATCACTACCATGATTGTATTTTGAGTTTTAGTTTTGTGATCTTTACGAATAGCAAGTCACCTGGCTTTTTTTATATTGTTTGCAGCCAGATTAGTTAGACATAGTAAAAGAGAAAAGGGTGTATATCAGATGCATGAAATCTGGTCATAGTGTGCTTCTTTTGGTGCATCAGATCTTCGTGGACGCAAGACAAGTTTATATACTGCATTCGATCAACACAAGTTAATCTATATATATAACATGAAGATAGGCCAATGAGTTTCAAGAGAAGATTTCAAAAAATTGTCTGCTGATTATGTCACGCTTTTTTTTATAATTCTAATAGAGTTAGCAATGTGGACAGGTTAGCTAACGAGTCAAGATGGGTTGGGTGTGTCGTAGTTGGTGACCTCGGGAAGGGAAGTATAGATTAGTGTGGCAATGAAAGTACTTGGCCTAATGCATGTACCGCTATATATATTTATGCAAGGTGAAACTGATTAATATAACTTTAATATAATGTGAGGTTGCAAATTTTTTTTTTTAACATAACAAGTTGCAATTGATTAACACAGTTTTTAGGTTACATAACATGTACTAACTCAAATGCGCAATTTTAGGTATACCCATGTTTACCCATTATCACACATCACTTAAATTCTTTGTAACTTTATATGCAATGATTTAGATATTAATTACGGTATAATATAATCTACCGAAAATAAAGTTGTGCAATTTTGATTAGTGAATGGAACTACCATTGCACAACGGTTCTGTCAACAGCTCTTTTATGTACTGCGGAGCCTTAAAGGAAATTAAAGATTATAGATTATATACTCAAAATTTAACCCAACCTTTAAATTTTAATAAGTAAAAAAATATGTAAAACAATTAAGCAAAGTAGACACATACTTGAGCAAATAATATATAACTTATAAGATAATATAAATGATTTAAAAACACCTTATGCAAAAATCTGATAATGTACTTACACTCATACACTCAAAATTTAGCAAGAAATCCAGAAGTAGTTGTGGAATGAAATTTACCGCAAACGCTTCATTTATGAAACAAGCAAACGCGGAAATTTGCTTCTGGATCACCGCCCCGCCGCAACGCGACGGCCTGCAGCCATGCTCGTTAAGATAATAGCAAAACATACCACATTTACACCTCTGTTAAAACTTTCATCAAACGCAATTGAAGATCATTAATCTTATTTTCATACTTTTTCTGCAACCATAAATAAATTCCATAAAACCCAACATATTTTTGCCGAAAATCAAACTAATAAAATCCATAATTCATGATAAGAATGAAACACTAACCTGTCAACTAAACCTCGAATCATTGCACATCTAAATTTTTGAGTAGATTGATGTTTTCAGCCCCATTCCTCACCTTAATTTCCAGTAGCATGCAACATATTAAACATGAAACTAACAAAAAACATAAAAAAGATGAATTCTTTAACATCCCCTTTTGCAGACAACTTTAGTATCTCTAGTTGTGGGATGGATGAGTCACCGATGGTAATGCAACATGTTAGTGTTTAAGAGATTACGAATAGCTTGATGATAGATAGTGGAATAGAGATGGTTAATGCAGAGATGGAAGGATGAAGATGGGAGTAATACCTAAAAAAAAATGGGATAATTCAATTTATCACCAACTTAAACATTATAATGCCATATTTACCCGACCAAAACTCATAATGACATATATATCTGATATATAAATAACAATTTGTCATATTTACCCATTTCTTTATAAAACTAGTTAAAATTTAATTTATGCTACTAAATTCCAATTATACCCCTAATAACTTAATAAACAAATATAATTGATCCTAAATAATTTTTTATCATCACCAGATGATACCATCAACAATCATCATGCCCTTTATTCTATTCCGTGCACAAATTGTCGTAATACATGATAAATGACACAAGCTTTGTGCATTTACACGAAGTCTTGCTGCTAATTTTAGAGGCAAAACAAGAGAATTGTTGAGTTGTTGATACTATAGTGTAATTGTATTGTTATGCGGTCATAAGTATCGACCATATGATAGTATATGAATTGAGGCTCTAGAGTACTTGTTGCACTGTAAGAAAATTGATAGCTTTTCCATTACACAAGTTCCACGTTCAAAAAACAAAAAGGTGGATGCTCTCAGCAAGCTGGCTTCTTCCTCATTTGCACACCTTACGAAGAACATCCTGGTGGAAGTTGTGGCACAACGGAGTATCGATATCCAGGATGTAAACACGTCGACAACGCAAGAAGAAACCTGGATGGATCCGATCATCGAATACCTCAAAACTGGGAACCTACCAGCAGATCCAACCATAGCTCGCAAGATCAGGATAAAGGCGCCTCAATACACCATGAAACAAGATGTCTTGTATAAAAAAGGTTACTTAACACCGTGGTTGCGGTGCGTTGGGCCAGAACAAGCAACCTACGTGCTACAAGAAGCTCATTTCGGGTCATGCGTAGCACATGCTGGAGCACGAACCATTGCCAGGAAAGCAACACGCTTATGATACTATTGGCCCACAATGTATCGCGACGCAACTAAACTAGTTGAAACATGTCAAAGTTGCCAAGAACACGCACCTATCATTCGATAACCACAATGCAACATGACAAGTATTTCAAGTCCTTGGCCATTCTACCAATGGGGCATTGACCTTGTCGACTCATTTCCTAAGGCCCCAGGACGTGTGAAATTCCTAGTGGTAGCCGTTGACTACTTCACCAGGGTCGAGGCAGAACCATTAGCTATAATCACATTGTATGTCGCTTTGGAATCCCGGGAATCATAATTAGTAACAATGGAAAGCAATTCTCGGATAATCCTTTTCGTGATTGGTGCAAAGAACTCAATATCAAGCAGCAATTCACTTTGGTAGCACACCTTCAAGCAAACGGTCAGACTGAGGTGACCAACCGAACATTACTCCAAGGTCTAAAAACACGGCTTGGAAAAGCACAAGGAAAATGGGTGGAGGAATTACCTAACGTACGTATTATGGGCCTACCCCACCACGACACAAACAGGGAACAACTGTACTCCGTTTAGTTGTACTCCGTTTAGTTTGGTTTATGGCTCTGAAGCTGTCCTGCCACCAGAGATAGGAATACCAACCTACCGTGTTCAATACTTCAATAGCAACTCGAACAACGATGATCTGCTACTGAACCTAGAATTGCTCGAAGAAAGGAGAGACTTAGTAGCGCTACACGAAGCCCGTTATAAATGCCAAACAGAACAGTATTACAATCAAAAAGTACGGCCTACACACCTTAAATTTGGGGATTTTGTCCTTAGAAATAACGAGGCGAGTAGGCAAGTTGGTCAAAGGAAACTAGATCCTAATTGGGAACGTCCGTACAAAATTATCGAGACATGCAAGACCCCCTGGTACATACATTCTAGAAGACATGAAAGGAAAAGTGATCCCTCGAACATGGCACATAAGTAATTTACGTACATTCTTCTTCTAAAGAAAAACGAACAAAAAAAAAAAAAAAAAAAAAAAAAAAAGGTACCTCGTGTTCAAATATGCAAAATATATATACTTGTAAATGAATGGTGTTTGTGACGAAATAAAAGGTACTTTGAGCAAAGCTTTACCTTCGTGTGCAAATGTGTGAATACATTTCTTACAAGTATCCCGATGATGAAAGGGATAACGATTTTAAACGCTAGCGAAAACAATATCCTGACAGTAAAAAGGGTAACATTTATACATATATATATGACACAAATCAACGGTGACAAAACTATATACACTTGCAGATACACATATCGACAATGAAAGCATCATGGTAAATTGCCATGACAAAACGCATGTGCGGCGGTCACAAAGGAACAATAGGGACCGTGTGAATAACGGAAAAGCGAATTGACTTGATTCTTGATAACGGCTAACAAAAGCCAATTGACTTGATTCTACATAACGTCTAACAAAAGCCAAAACATCGGTAATCCTAAGGGTACTCGCAAATTTATCATACCTCCCAAATTCAGCCAATAAACTTCAGCCAACTCATTTCATAAATTCTCATCCCTCCCAACCTAATTCATTGGCGCCCGATAAATTCTCATCCCTCCCAAACTTCTTTTTTTTCTTTTTTATAATTAAACTAAAATCATTTATCAAGAGCTAATCCAAAACAAATAAATAATTTGTATACGTGTAGAAAACAATCTTATAAAGAAACCTGAGTTGCACGTGGTCACAAGTTTCGCATATCACCACCACCACCACAACCGTCGACATTTATTTCTCCGCCTGCCGGAAAAAAACCCACCAAAACACACACACACACACAACACATATAAAAAACCAAATCTATTACCGATGGGTGATTCAACAACACCACCACCAACAACAACGGGTGGTAGACTGGTAGTGATAAAGATAGTGACAGGGACGTGTGTTCAGAAGTGAATAGAATAATAGAAGAAAGTAAAGAGTTACAAGAATCAGCATCGAATTTAATTTCTAAAAATTCAATTGAAGAAGCTTCTTTAAGACAACGAGCTTTAGCTCTTGATTCCAATATCAAGATTATCAAGTCTTTTATTGCTTCTGAAGTTAAAAAAGGGTCAAAAACAAGTGAGGGTATGGAGCATAAATTCATTTATCATCACCGGTATCATATACCGTTGAGCATAAATTTGATGCCGGCGGCGGCGTTACCGCCGGTATCACCCATAAATTCACCCACTCCTAGTACCCTAACGTGGGATTAACTAACAAAGTAATAAGCCATTTCATATAAGTGGCATCTAAAATAAATCATAAACGACCCAGAACAAAACAAAAGATCTTTGAGTTGAATGGTCTTCCATGGTCTACCATAAATAATGGGTTGTGATTAAGTACAATGTGCAATTTAACGTAATGTTTTAGTCCAAGTTTTTGTTTGACCGTAAAAAAGGCCAATATACAAAACAAAGTTTTGTCCCCTATAATGGATCAGTAAAACATCTTAAGATCGATGATTTTCTTTTATATTGCCAGGCAAAGTATAATAAAGATTGAAAAAGGAAAAATGCATTTAGATTAATACTTGCTTCCATTGTGATTATATATATATATATATATATATATATATATATATATATATATATATATATATATATATATATATATATATATATATATATATATATATATATATATATATCATTAGTTTTTCAAACTACCATGTTAGCATGCAATTGCTTGAAAGAAACGTAGGTTGCAATGTATAAAGGCATATTAGATATAAACCACTGCACTTGTCGAAGTGTGTGGCATATGTTTTATTATACATTAAAAATGTCATGTTAATAAAGCAAGACAAGTATTTGAAAATACAAGAACTTAATTATTATCAAGTGCAATAACATCATTCCCATAAATATAACAGTACACACTATTATTCCTTAAACATGTTATACTGCTACTGTCACTGCCTCCAAAACAGCAAAATTGAGATTCAGTGACTACCCGAATAGAAGAGGTTGGTTAGCTGATAATAAATAAAATGTTAGAGTTTATGGATTATTTATTAATATTTGTATGTCCGGTTTCGAACCCGAGACTTCGGGATTGCACACATTACGTATGAGTCTCAATGTATTAATAATTAATATAATGATTTATGATTAATTATTAATTCACAAATATTTATATGATCGAACAAGGAAAGTGGAGGGGGTTGAATGTCGAATTTTGAAACTTGAGGAGGTGTTAAACTCAAACTTGGAGAGCAAGTTTGGAGTGTACATAAACACCTCATAAGCTTCACAAATCGGACAACATATATCCCTAAAACCGATTTTACCAATCGGTCCAATTGCTTTTCTACCTACTGACACTTCACGTTCAGTGAAAGGAGATGTTGACTAGCGTACATATATCTGTTGGATATTTTGATTCGCACAGTAAAAGGAAGTTTTCATGCACATGCATGAATTATTATATTATATTACATGTATATTTATATGGGTAATATATTAACTCCTTTATCTTCTTTGGTAGGGATTCGATCATGTATTATATAGAACATCAAGCCCTAGTTGTTGTGATGTTTTATTTGTGATACATGAACCTAGCTTTTTATATTGAGACGCTAGTAATACGTGTGTACAAGAACGGAGTACAAGCTTACTTTAGCTTGTTGTTACCTTGCCCTATTCGACCCTAAAAAAGTTGATCCATCCTTAAACCCAATTAGGGTTTATATTGTTCTTGGTGATCACACGATTCCTTGTTCTTGCTAGGAATCAACTAAGGTACGCGTCTATTTAATTTTATGTTAATTATTTACATGTTATGTAGATCCATTCCGCTACGTGATCTTTGATGAATTATGTGTTTATAGTTTTTGTATGATTCACATATTCCAACAGTGGCATCATGAGCCGCGTTTTTAACATGTAATTGATTACATAAAACCTTAAAAATTGAATCTTCAATTAGATACATGCAATTTATAAATCTAGGGTTTATTTTTTGTAAACCTAATATTAGGTCGACACCTAAATTAAAAGATTTAGGGTTTTTGGTTTTTGTAGAAAACTTGTAGAAAAACCCTAGGATTGCATGCAATTTTTAAGGATTAATTAATGAGTACCGTATGTGATGTCATTAATTAACTAGATTGCGTACAGGATATATTGACATGATAATATGTGTTTACATGATTATATGTGCAATATGGGATCCATGACAAAATCTTGCATATTTTGTCATGGAATGTTTGTTGATTTAATTGCCACATGATTTTTAAGATAGATCTTAAATTAGGGAAGACCCTAATATATTAATTAAAATTGGTTATGTGCAATGTGGTATCTAATTGATTAAAACTTACGCGGCCAAATTTATTTGGTGTCTGTGGTCCATTGGGTACAATGAGCTCGAAAACCAATGGGAGTTTTATTGATTAGATACATGAAAATTCACATAGATAATTAATAGGATTTATCAAAAAGGTTTGCATGTGGCTATATGATATCGTTGATGATCATATATGTGTTATTATGTGTTTATTTATTTTTTAAATTACTTGTTCTTTGTATGTTTAATTATGATGGATTGTAACAACAAAGAGGGTAATTTTTCAAATAAAAATAAATGGACCTAATAACTATGAAACTTTTGTAGTAAACCATTTAATTGCCAAGTCTTATGTGCCGACAGTGGTTCGCTTCGCACGGTAATTTGCTCCCAGGCGAGACTAGCAATTAATAATTTACTACATAAAATTGTTTTAAGCTTTAAATCTTAAAGTTTTAATTGATTGATGCGACTGTACAAAAGTGGTCGAAGCGGCGGACCTATTATTGACAAACTATAAAGTGGGTATAAGGAGGCTTGACATTAAATTGTCATCCGAAAGAGGCGCGTTTTTAATCGCCTTAGGGTGAACGTTTGCTCCTCCGCTCGCCTGTGCGTCAATATTAGACTTACCAAGTACACCATGAAAAAGTACGAAGCATCTTAAGGCAATGTTGTAAGTTTCTCAACGCCATCAATTAAATTTTGTTGATTTAAGCTGCGAATTAGTAAACAGTTTTTTGTAGAAAACATATGATACAAAGATGAATGCACGACATCTTTGTACATATTTTTTGATTACACATCAAAATATATAATACCCTTAAAATTTAAGTAATATGCCAACCAATTAATACGGAAACACCTGAGATGACATTCTATCGTTGCTAGCAGCCTCAGCTGAATGTAATGATTCAAAGAATGGGAATCAAGGGGTAAATTGAGCACTTTCATTGCTAGCAGCCTCAGCTGATGTGATGAAACGGCGTCAATTTACACGTTTCTAAATTGGTTAACTTAATTGAGCACTTTCATTACTAGCAGCCTCAGCTGATGTAATGAAACGGCGTCAAGGCATAAAGATTTGGGGATGAAACATGCTTACATTTGCAACTGATGTTGGCAAAATAATGTAAGTCCCATGATTCTAGGAATTGCAATCGGATATTGGCAATTGAGTGCAGCTCTACCTTATTGAGTACTTTCATTGCTAGCAGCCTCAGCTGATGTGATGAAACGACGTCAATTTGGATCCTATTTTTCAATGAAAATTAAATGGTGAAATTTTATTTACCGTGGGTGTTTAATTTTCTTGAAAAGTTATTATCAAAAATACTAAATTGAATTTTGAAAATTCTTTTAATGTATTTAATGCAACGTTAAAACCGTAAACGTGGGGTTTTCTTTTAGTAGTAAATTGATCTACACCCGTAGGGGTCTTGGAGAGAGTCAATTTTTACTGAAAAGAATAAACCGAGTCCACTTTCCGTGTGAAGAGTGAGACTTAATCCTATTCCTTTTAATGAATGAGAAATGTATAATAGGAAAATTAGAATTGTCTATATTCTAAGAAATAACTCATGGCAAATTTTGTAGAAATTGCATGGTTAGGAGTTATTAAAATTAGAAACTAGACTAATTACCGCAAAAGTGGTAAAAGGCAAACTAGAATATTTAATCTAGTTATTATGCTTTAACCATTTAAAGGTGCTACATACCATGATGGGGATGGTAGACCTAACTAAGGAAGAAATTGCATACCCAATTCTTTCAAGTTAATTGCATTGATGGATATTTCATCATTCACAAAGTAGAATACATTCTTTGAAGTACCTTAGTATCGTTACGTAAGGGATTCATCAAAGGTGTAGGAAAGTAAACTGCACGCGATTTGCTTTTACTGGTAATGCAACACTTACAATGTTGTCAAACCCAGTGGGAGCATTGTGTTGTAATTACTAAATAATGAGTTCATGCAGTGATCTTAAATTCAGTGGGAGCTACAAGTCTTGGTATCCTAATATCCTGACAGTAACTCAGATTATCTCTAGAATTTCTTGAGATGATTACTTTCCAATTATAGACACTTGTGGTATTAAGGATAGTCGTGTACGTTTCCTTACTAGACGAGGTGATTCTATATCTACTTATACCTATGACACAAATCATATTGGTCACATAAGCAAACAATTGGCGTGTTGTTTATCTGATACATAATGTTGTTCCATGCACAAGTGGGAGAAATCTTATTGTGTGCAAGCAACAACATAAAGAAATATGATTTATAGGGTTCTCTTGACTGTAAGGTAAGAGATTAATGTTCTAATGTGTTTTATACACATTCTAATTTATGGAACACTTGAAGTTAATATCTACTTTCATTACTAGATATTAATGACAAGGTAAATTACATACTTTCATCATTATCAGCCTCGACTGATGAAATGAAACTATGTTAATTTACAAGTTTCTAAAATTAGATAATTATTAGAACAAGTGTCAATATGATAATAAGACTACTTCTAATGAGAATATTTATGTATTGTTGTAATGACATAAATAAATGAAGTAATCTTATACTACTTCATAATTTGAATGTTTATGCATTCTTGGAATGACACAAATATATGAAGTAAATAAATTAACTTGAAATAACTATTGAAACCATGTTGTGGTGTTCATAATCACTTTAGTTATGCATATTTATATTTTCGTATAAAGATATAAATATGAAGTCTTTTATTGCTATAAGACTTATAACAAAGTATGACATTGTCTTGTTATGTCTTTTAATTAAGACATATACAAGAAGTCATGGAGTTGATTAATGACTTATAACGTAGATTGGAATTATAACAGTTTATGTCTTTTTGGTAAGACATAGATATTAAGTGGCTTGGACAATAAGGCACTTATGTTATAAATTATGCAATTAGCTTGGAAATCTATTGTACCATTAAATTGACTTAGTTGGTAAATAGGTAAGCCAAAACGAAATATATTTATCTTACATATTGTAAGATTAACTTACAATATTAATCCTAATGAAATACATAAGTTTATGGTATGTTCAGTTAGGAAAATCAAACTCTTGAAAAATTGTTTGATTAAAGATAATTATATCTTCTAATCTTCCTAAAAGATATCAAGGTTAGAAAATTGAGTATGGATTAGATATACTCAATTTGACTCCAACCTAGAAGATTAATAAGACACCATTTAATATGGAATGTGATCAATCACATTAAGTCTTAAATTGAAGTTCAGAATTTGTTAAACTACTTGTTGGGTAGGTTATTAACAAATTAAGGTTAGGAACTGTCAATTTGTATCTGTAAAGTCCCAAAAGAGAACAAGTTTGTGTTGCTCTATTTGCTAAGCATTTATAGGTAATCTATAAATTGCAAAAGGCGAGTGGGAGTTTTATCTTCAAAAGATAAAAAAATTACAATATACATAATCTTCTAAATACGCTAGAAAAATCATAATGAGGATTTAACATGTTAGTGTTAAATCTCAAGATGATGGAATTCTTAATTCATAGATCCGCAAGGATATCTCAAATATTTGTAGAATATGTTGAGGGTTATGAGTTACAGGATCGTGATATGCCTGTTAATAAATTGCAAATGTTATTTTGGCAAATTACTCATACTATGAATAATTAGATGCTGTCCAAAAAGATAACTAGTTTGGAAACGTAGTTGATCTTAAACTCTATAGTAACACTATAGAATGGAAAAGAATTTCTAAAATGGAAATGAAAATCCTAAAGATTTAAATTCTTGTGTAGAAATCATAATGGACAAATTTGTATACATATTTAATATGTGAAAGGATTATCAATCACAATTAAGCAATTAAATGTGATTGAAATTCTTTCTAAGCACATTAAATATAAAAAGATTATGATTGTCATTATGAGTTTCATTTATATGAAATTAATAATGGAATATCAAAACTCTTTCTTGGATAATTACTTGAGCGAGGACGAAAAGTAATTGAAAGGAGTGTTTGAATTCGAAATAATGTTTAGTAGTATACAAAATGCAAATCATTTGTGAATGGATTAATGCATGCATCTAGAAGATATACTTATTTTAGTTATTAAATCTAGTTTGATTTATAATTAAAATTAAGATATTTCTTAATATTCCTGAAAGCTAGTGGGAGTGATGTATTTATTTTCTTATTTCATATATGTTGTATAACATATAGGAAGTAACATTCCATTAACATTTATATGTTAAGTTTTAGTTTGGAATGAAACTTCATATAGAAAATAAAACCTTGAAATATATGTTTATTTGATTATAAACATAAGCGGTAAAATAACTGATTCTAAAAGAACATGATATTCTATTAGAAGATCTAGATAGAAACATATCTTTGAAAAGATATGACATGAATAAATCTAAGGTTGACAAAAGGATTATTCATGCACATCATGTTGCTTGTTGTATCATGCTTGAATAAAAGATGATTGACAACATTAATATCTAATTATAAATCATTAGATAGTTAAGTGTAATGGATATGGTTTGGAATTTACATCCTCAGCCTGGATTTGCTCCAAAATTCTAAATAAGAACCATATGGCAAAATGCTGGTATAGATGACAAATCTTGTAAGATTTGTAGATGTCAAACATTACATGATATTAGAGTTTACGGAACTTTAAAAGAGCATATTGTTGTTTGGATACAATGATGCTAGTAAGATTGAGGTGACACTCAATGCTAGTCATGGTGGGAGCTCATCATTATTAGGAGACCATGTATACTAGTTATGCTCAATATGAGCATGGTTGCATTATAAATAAAGAATTAGAATACTTTAACTACAAAGGTTTGGTAGTTTAATTGTCATAAATTCGTGCATGAGGATGTCACACATTTTATGAAGTATGTGGCAATATCTAGGTAGATGAATGCACACATACAAGAATTTCATTATATGAAATAAGTATTCTCAAAATTCCGATAGATCAACATTAGTTGATTTATGCCTTGTCAACAAGTATGTGGAACATGACTTGTGGCATAATTCACTAATGAGAATTGTCATGCATTGATCTAGTTGGTATTTGGATAAGGGATATTAAAGCAATATTATTTTAATGAAATAAAGTGTGGATAACGTTTATTCTCATTTATAATATTGTATCTTATATTTGCATGTTTAAATCCGTGAATAACTTATGTTATTCTAAATGGTCCGTTGTCAATTAATAATATGGGAATATTATTGAACTAAGACAAATGTGAGGATTGGTAGAATGTACTGTAAGGTTGATACACCAATGTCACACGATATTCAATATTGGAAAAATTGAATATAGGACTTATCCCAACCACATGATTATACTTTATGGATCGTCGTCATTAAGTAAATCATGAATATTTATCCTCAGACTTGAGATACCAGGTGACTGCCAAGGATGTAGTTCATTTTCTGTAAGGTAGTCTAACGCTATCCGTAAAAGGTAGTTATAAGGGCTATTTTCGGAGGTGATACAAAGTTCGAGGGTCACGCTCGTAGTCAATAAAGGATTTGTTCCTTCAAATTTGTTTTGAAGTATAATACTGCTGGGCCCCTCGTAGGGTTGACAAGATGTTTGTATGGCCATACCCAAAGTCTATCTGAAAGACGTTCAGATGATTTGGTAATCTTGATCAATCATAAACAACGAGAAACAGAATAGTTAATTATGGAATGAGCTAGATCCATATCCATATTAACGCGGTATTAGAAACAAAAGGATAAGTATGATGATAATATCATCACGTGGTTTTTCCAGGAAAACCATACTCGGTTCAAGCTGGGGGCATTGGGATCTGTTAAGCTAGACTAGCCCATGTCATTACTATATTAATGAATATCCAAGTGGGAGCTGTTAGAGTTTATGGATTATTTATTAATATTTTTATGTCCGGTTTCGAACCCGAGACTTCGGGATTGCACACATTACGTATGAGTCTCAATGTATTAATAATTAATATAATGATTTATGATTAATTATTAAATCACAAATATTTATATGATCGAACAAGGAAAGTGGAGGGGGTTGAATGTCGAATTTTGAAACTTGAGGAGGTGTTAAACTCAAACTTGGAGAGCAAGTTTGGAGTGTACATAAACACCTCATAAGCTTCATAAATCGGACAACATATATCCCTAAAACCGATTTTACCAATCGGTCCAATTGCTTTTCTACCTACTGACACTTCACGTACAGTGAAAGGAGATGTTGACTAGCGTACATATATCTGTTGGATATATTGATTCGCACAGTAAAAGGAAGTTTTCATGCACATGCATGAATTATTATATTATATTACATGTATATTTATATGGGTAATATATTAACTCCTTTATCTTCTTTGGTAGGGATTCGATCATGTATTATATAGAACATCAAGCCCTAGTTGTTGTGATGTTTTATTTGTGATACATGAACCTAGCTTTTCACATTGAGACGCTAGTAATACGTGTGTACAAGAACGGAGTACAAGCTTACTTTAGCTTGTTGTTACCTTGCCCTATTCGACCCTAAAAAAGTCGATCCATCCTTAAACCCAATTAGGGTTTATATTGTTCTTGGTGATCACACGATTCCTTGTTCTTGCTAGGAATCAACTAAGGTACGCGTCTATTTAATTTTATGTTAATTATTTACATGTTATGTAGATCCATTCCGCTGCGTGATCTTTGATGAATTATGTGTTTATAGTTTTTGTATGATTCACATATTCCAACATAAAATTATCCGTATCCGTGGCCAAAACACAAAATACGCCTCAGCTAAGACTTTTTCCATTATGGTGTCGTCGAAGGAGCAGTAGGCATATTACTCGATTCTTCACTCAGACTTTTTCCATCCGAGCACAGAGAGCGGCGGAGCAGTCGGGGAGAGATTGATGGGTTGCTAACCAATTCATTCACGCACCTCCGCTCAGTACGCTTCGGCTCATCGATTACCCCCTCGATCCCAATCGATACAATTGGGTCATCACTTACAGTCGGCTGTGACATGGTATCTTGTGTTTCCTTTCTCCATATATCCTTCCCAATTTCTCTAATAACACGTTCCACCTTTAATAATGTGTGCGCAAACTGAACGCTATACATCACCCTCGATACCATCCGCGGGATGGCATCTTGCATAACCCACTTTAAATCCCGGTTTAAGTTTGCGTTAGTTTTCTACAACGAAGAGACGTTAGCACTTAAATCGCCCTGAACCCCCTTCATACGTACTCCTTAGATCTTTCAAAGCAGTTTCATAACTCGACGTGACCTGAGTACTCACTTACCGCTCATATCCACAAGAAAAAGTGTGTTTAGTGACGAAAATTTAGTGACCACTTTTATTTTGGTCACTATTTAGGGTAATTTGTATGCCAAAATTGAACATTCACAATAATACGAGGGTAATTTATGTAACTTTGTTGTTAATTGGGATATTCATCATATCCCCTCGTTTGTCGGTTCCTTCAACATCATAACACCATCATTGATAAAACATGGTTCCCTAATACCACAACGCCATCACCACGACACCACCGCAACACCACCGCGACACCACCTCAAACTCCACCGCGACTCCACCGCAAATCAACCTTGACTCCACCGCAAATCCACCGCGACTCCACCGCAAATCCACCGCGACTCCACGGCGACTCCACCGCAACTCCACCGCACTCCACCGCGACTCCATTGCAGCAACTCGCCGGTATTCAAGTCTTTAATTGATTATTAGGTCAATTTTGCTTTAATCAGATGCTTTAGTCATGAGTTTAATTGATATATCTGTTATAATTTGCTTTTTAGGTTTCGATTTGCTTTGTGTGACTTGTTATTAGTTGAATTATGTAGAGTTGATTGAGCAGTGATATCTATGTCTATGATATAACTATTAATGATTTAAATCAATTTATGCATATGAAATGTGATATAAGCAGTGATAGATTGTACATTTGGCGTTGAGAAGAGTTTAGGCGCAAAAATTGATTTAACAATATTGTTCCATTGGGTTGAGACGTCTAGTAATAGCGATATTTGGTAGGAGCGATATTTTTTACATTTGATAGGAGCAATATTTTTGCTTTAGAGTGGAACATTGGGTTGAGACGTCTAGTAATAGCGATATTGTTCCATTATTTTGATAAACGACATTTTGAATATGCTGTTGAAATGGCGCATTCTCATTACTAGTTAGTCAAACTTATAGTCACCTAAAAGACACGATGTTTGGTTTTGATATCACATCTTTAGCATATTTGAAACTTATTATGAATGCGTGAGACATCGGGACTCTCAATTCTAGTGGTAACATAGCCTTAGAGTTTATTAGTAGTTTTGAAAAAGTAGGCTTAAGACATGCTTCTGAAAACATTTCTTATATCGCAGTATGTAGGTTCAACCGCAAATGCAATTATTACGAAGTGATATTATTACGATAATTAATTAATTTTATAAACATGTTTTAGTAATATTATTTCAATGAAATCATGCATTCCAATACATTTCGGATGCCGCTCTGTCCATTCGATCTGCACAACCCATTTGACATGTTTCCTTTGTTAGCTAAATCCTTCAGCTTAACACTTTTGACCCGTTACTGATAAAACATAATCCAAATCGACCCATCTAATGGGTACAGGTTGCCATATCTTTAGGCTAATATAATTTTAAATGCAGATGCCTTTGGTGATGGAGTTACTTCAGTACCCAATGGGTACTCTTTTCCACCAAGTTCTGTGCTGTGTATTTCTTTGGAATTGCTATCATTCAAGCCTGTAGTTAATATAACAAATGATTTAAAGGTGGTAAAGAAAATCATAAAAGTAGGTGAAGGTGCTCTTCCTGCAAATGAAGGTGCTTCGGTTACTAGTAAGTAAACCAAATTTTGCGCATAGTACTTACTTATTGATAAAACATAGTACTTATTTTTTGAAATATGCATGTTAGATGATTATTGAGGCCCACACTATCTAGTTATCACCCATTTAATCTCATATGATATAAAACCATATTTTTACATCACAAGACACCCTATATATAATTTGAATTTTTTTTTTCTTAATTTGCTTCAAGTTGGAGCTTACCCAAATATGCAGAACCTGTTTGGAGAGCTAGGCATTAATGATAGACTACAGTGGAAGGAGCATTCTATGATATTTGCAATGCCAAACAAGCCTGGAGAATTTAGTCGCTTTGACTTCCCAGATGTTCTGCCTGCACCATTGAATGGCACGTGTATTCTATTATTATCTACCCTGTTTCAAGTACTTCATTCAAAGGCATTAAACTTCATAAATCCTGATGAACTGTCAATGCAATGTATTCTCATAGCTCTAAACCACTTTCTTTAGGTAATGTCATTTCTGTCATGAAAATCAGGGATTCAATAGTTTGGAAGTAAGGCATTTGGTTTCATTTTTTTGTGTTCTGTATATAATAAGTCAAATGTTAATTCAAGTCAGTAGACATAGATTTATATGCAATAACATATGTGGACACCATAATGATCTTATTATTTTGTTACTGGTCAACTACCTAGAGCGTACTAGGTTGAAGCCGGTTTCATAGGATTCTTAGTATAATTTTTGTGTGTTGTATTCTGCTCTCATAGAGTACTTTTGGACAAAACATATAGTCAGTTGTAGGAAGAAGATTTTGGACACCATAGAAACTGCAACTTTCACGGGTATTATCCCCATGGCACAATAGTTAAAATCCTCATTAAGATCAGTTGTTTGAATTTGATCCGAGGCTATCCCTCTGAACCCTGCTTTCAGCCTTTCACATTGCATTCAGTGTTGGTTTTGTTCTCAATTAGCCCACATGGGGTTGCACTTGTGAAACCAATGGCTTCAGAAATGCTATCCCCATGTGGGCTTATATGTCGGGTATGTGTTAAACTAGAGTAAAATTTTAGGGAACCCGTATAAATTGTCTGTTACTGATCATCTATGAAGTTCATTTACTAATATACTCTGTGATTTACATTGCGCATTTCGAATATGTAAACACATAAATCATTAATGATTATAGCTTCACTGTTTTCAACTTTGTTAATAGGAAAGAAAAGAGAAGGTTGGTGAAAGGATAGCAGCCCTTCAGCAGCTCATCTCAGCATACGGCAAGGTACTGCTTCTGTACTTCTTGAGGCAATGGGGTACATACACTTTCTTCACGATCAAGTAAAGGTTTTCCACTTCCCATATCACTATCCCCTCCCTTTCTTTTATATCTCAGTATCTTTCTTTTATATCTTCTCAGTTCGCTTCTGCTGTTGGACTGCAAAATGCTACAGATTCGATTGATCCATTATCCTCCTCATCCCGTGAAAAGGATAGTGAACAGGGTCTAGTTACAGTAAGAAAAGGGAAAGATCCTGCACCATCTTTTATGCGGTCACATACAGTTGGATCAAAGACCTTACCTGAATTTGTTAAATCCCACCCACTTGTTGGCTGTGCATTCAAACGGGAGTCACCTGATGGTGAATATATGGTGCCACTTCCGGGGAAGCCTAACAATATTAGAATTCCTAGCCAAACTAGGTCCGTGCATGCAGGAATCTAGAGGGAATGGAATACTGGAGGAAGATGCTACTAAAGTTGAACTTCGGGTAAATGTAACTCCATCTCATATTACAAATAGTTTGATCTGATTCTATCACTAGTATGCTATTACAACTATGTCTCTGAAGCTTTTTTTTCATTTTAAACAGGGTTTGGGCAGCCCGGCTATGTGCAACCAGATGCCATTACCTGTTGAAGTTGGCTCTGTCTCAATGATTGATCCAGAATCAGTCAATGATTCTTATATTGATGACCATAACAACTCAGATAGCGATAGTGACATACCTTACTTTTCTGATGTTGAAGCTATGGTAAACTTTTTGAACTTGCGCTGTTTATATTTTGATTTTCATTTCATTTTGAGGTTTCCCCGTTTATAGTGTATGTGTTCCTTCAGATACTTGAAATGGACTTGGTCGATGCTCAAGAGTCATGTATCACAAGTGAAGGTATGCTTTTGCTCTTTGCATAACTTTTGATTATAAATTTAGTGTCACTTTCTTATTATCAACCTTGCCAATATACTGTGTATACCTAAATCAATAATGAGCTGTTAGTTGTGTACATTCAGTGAGAGCTTTGGTGCAAACTAAATATGGAGCAAGTTATGATTTTTGGCTCTTATTTTTTATTTTTTGGTAGAAATGGATAACGTACTTAATGACAGTGATGAAAATGATTAAAAAAAAAAAAAAAAAAATTTGTGAAGGATAAAATTTCACTAGATGAAAGCTTATTTTATACGTTAGAGATTTGCATAGGCCGTAGTGTATAGTATAAACAGTTATTGTTCGCTTTTTTTTTTTGGCGATTATTGATTTTGTGTCAATTTGCAGTTGCAAGGTATCAAAATGAGAGTGCTAAAAGGATGATCATGAGGCTGGAGCAGGCTGCTCGTTCTTCATTCCAAAGATTGTGTTATAAGAAGGCTGTCTTGATAATCATGTTTTTAGTCTTTATTCATATTCAATGTTGTATTTCTTTATTGTAGACAAATGGATGCAATTGTTATGTAATGGGTATTGATTATATTCTCTTTTTTGTTTGGATTAATTTGCGTTATGTTAAGAAGCTAAAAATTTTAGTTTTCTGTTTTGCTAAAAGTGGGTACGAAGAAACCGAGCATTTTGTGGTTGTCGGCAAATTGTGGATAGTGACCACTTTTTGGTCACTAATCAACCAAAATAGTGACCACTATTTCGTCTCTGGCAGAATAGTGACCACATATTTGGTCACCAATTGGTTTGAAGTTGTATTTACCCCATCCGATCAGTGACGACGTTTTGGTCACTATTTAGTGACGAAACTGCTTTTGGTCTCTAATTGTAATTAGTGACGGAGCTATAGTGACCACAAGTGACCACCTAAATATGGCCACTAATCACGTTTAGTGACGAGATTGGTACTGTTTGTGACGAAAATTTCTGGTCACTAAACACATTTTTTCTTGTAGTGACCTGAGTACGTACTTACCGCTCATATCCTCATTTTGAGATCGAAGGCAATCTAAGTCATGTTGTTTCAATTCCAAGACTACCTGTGTAGCATGCAGATCCGATTCACGCCAACGCGCAACGCTAGACGTCTCTTCACAACGAGTAGAGGTGATCTCCAAGTCCTTTTTTAGTAAATCCACCATGGAAGTAAGATCAGCATGTGAAATCTTCAAAGCATCATTTTGTTGGTTCAATTGGTTGCATAACTCACGTTGGTCGGTTTGAGTCCGCTCCACACCGTCTTTATCTTCCCGTAACCTATTATATCGCACCAACAAACTCTCATATCTCCGCTAAATATTGACGCCTTGCCTTAGCATATCCACTAAATCGTGATGACGACGACTGTTGACATCCAAACTACACGATGGTGATAAACCTCCACCTTCATCCTTCTAGGCGACATAACCTTACTTAGAAAATCACCAATAGCCACGCAATCGGCCTCTTGCTCACAACCTCATAAAAGGTGAGCAGATCGAGAACTTTCCACATTCACAAGCGGTTGTGGGTCAGGGACCTTATTCGGCTCATCATTTAAATGGAAAGGAATGCCTGGCTCGAGTTGTTCAAGCTGATTTAACATATCATCTACCTATAGTCAAATCTTCGCTCAAACTTGGAAATGATGGCCTATAAGCCATACTAATCTCGGGTTACAGCGGAGGAAAAACAATATTCCCCATCATAGTTTCTTTGTTACTTTCCTCTTGCACCTTCACAGGTGGAGTAAAACCTGGGATGTTATCTGGCATCGTCATAGCTTGATCTTGATGACAACCGCGCTGGTAAATTACCTCCCTGTCTCCCACTACAGATCGACACCTTTTCTTTGAAGAATAATGGCCAAACATGTTGCGCATAGAAACAGGTTGAGATGACGATGCGGCGTATGCTGATGCTCCACATGTTGGAATTTTAATACATGACAATCATAATTAAATAAACATAAACATCAAGTACACATGCGGAAGCGTATATGATCATATAATATGTAAACTAATTAACCAAACATAAATAGTATGCATACCTTATGATTCTAGCCAAACAAGAATCAATCTTCAATTGAATCACAAAGAACCCTAATTAGGGTTTATGTGGATTATAAGAATTACCCCTTACCGTTTTGTAATTCAATCCAAGATTCAAACAATAGTGTGTTTGAATCACGTTCTTGTACATACGTACTATAACCGAATTAAAGTTATGCTAGTAATAAGAACACAAAACGTTTAAATTTGGAAAAACAAAACCAATCGAACCCTTTGAGGGTGTACGATCGGCCAACAAAGGAAAACAAGAAGAAAACAATTTTAGGGTTATCGTGTGTGCAAAAGTTAATGAAACAATGACCCTTGTGTTTGTTTATATAGGATGCAAAACTTGGAGGACAAGTTGGATGAGGATTAGGAAACTAATCCCCATGACCGATCGGCCCTATTAATCCTTAAGGGATCCGGAACCTTCTTTCCTCTATTTTCATCTATAGTCCTTTCCTTTTTCCATTTAACGGTCGTTAGTCAATTTCCATTAATTACTAACGGTCGTTATACGTTTTTTTAATACTCCCTCCGTCCCACTATAAGTGTCCACAATGGTATCTTTTCTTGTCCCATATTAAGTGTCCAGGGAATATTTTCAACCAATGAGAAGAAACTTTAGTGGGTAATAATGATATTTGATTGGTGGAGAGTGTAGTTGGCCCCACTTTCCTAAACTTTGTGCAAATGGAAAGTGGACACTTATAGTGGGACGGAGGGAGTAATTAAATACAACATTTTATATTTAAGTATTAATCTTTAATTCTCATACGTAAAGTGTGCAATCCCGTGATCCCGAATTCGATCCTAACATATGACTATTAATTTATGTCCATAAACTAACAACTCCCACTTGGACATATCTTAATAGTGTAATCACATCGGTTAGCGTCTAGCAACACGCTGATGCCTCTAGTACAATCTCGAGTAAGGTCTCCTAGAAAAACCTTTTAATGATTCATCATTATTATTATCCTTTTGTTACTAATACTACATTAAATAAAGATATGGATCTAAGTCATTCTTTATTTAACTATTTTGTTTCTCGTTGTTTGTGATTGAACAAGATTACCAAATCTTTTGAACATTTCAAGGGAGATCTTGGGCATGGCCATGCAAACATCTTGTCAACCCTACGAGGGGCCAGCAGTATTAAACTTCAAAATAAATTTGAAGGAACAAATTCTATCTTGAATACAAGCATAACCCATGAATTTTGTAACAATTCCGAAAACAATCCTTATGACTACCAGTTACGTGTAGCATTAAATTGTTCCACAGAATGCACTACATTCACAACAGTTTTCTGGTATCTCAAGTCTGAGGATAACTATTCATGATTTACTTAATAACAATATCCATAAAGTACAATCATGTAGTTTGGGATAAGTCCTATATTCAATTCATTGAATATCATGTGAATTTGGTATGTCAGCGTATCAAGTATATTATACCAAAACTCCGATTTGTCTTAATTTAATGATATTCCCATATCATTAATTGAAAACGGACGATTTAGAATAACTAAATTATTCACGGATTAAACATGCAAATATATGACACAATTTATTATTAATGAAAATAAACGTACCAAGTACTTAAATTCATTACAAATAATAAATGCTTAACATCCTTTATCCAAATACTAAATAGATCAATGCATGATATCTCTAGTTGATGAATTATGCCTCAAGTGATGATAATCATACGTGTTGACAAGGCATAAATCAACCAACTTTGATCTATCAGAATTTTGAGAATACTTATTTCAAGAATTCAACTAGTGAAGTTCTTGTATGTGTGCATTCAAATAATCTGATATTGCCACATAATATTTCATAAAGTGTGTGACAACCTCAATCACCAATTTATGATTATCAAACTTTCAAACACTTTAAAGTTTAAAGTATTCTTATTCTTTTAAGGTATAATGCAACTATGCTCTTAGTGAGCACAACTAGTTCACATGTCCAAGGATGAAATCCTACCATGACTAGTATTGAGTGTCATCTCAATTAAACCAACATCATTGTAAATAAACAACAATATGCTCTTTAAAATTCCGTAAACTTGAATATTTATTGTGTAATGTTTGATGCCTTCCAAACTTTCAAGTTTGTTGGCTATGACAATTTGCACAACAATTGACAAATTGTTCATTTATAGAATCTAGAAGCTGTTCCAGGCTGAGGATGTAATTCTATATCCAAACATATTCCATTAGAATAATCATTACACTAGTTATCTAATAACTTTCAATTAGATATCAATATTGTCATAACATCTTATAACAATTCATTTATGTAACATGATGTTCATGAAAAATCTTCGAGTCATACTTAGATTTCATTCATGTTCTATCCTATTTAAAAGATATGTATCCATTTAGACATTCTAAATGATATATCATGTTCTATTAGATTTATTTACCGCATATGTTTATAATAATAATACACACATTCCAAGGTTATATGTTTTATTTCCTAAATCTTTCAAGTGAAGTTTCATTCCAAGTTAACATTTAACTTATATAAAATGTTACTTCCTATACGTTATCCAACATATATGATTTAAGAAGGTAAACATAATACTCCCACTAGCTTTCAGGAATAGTTAGGAGTTATCTTATTTTAAATTATAAATCAAAATTTGGATTTAATATTTAAACATAAGACTCATCTCCTAGATGCATGCATTTATCCATACTTGAATTCTTGCATTTTGTACACTTTCAAAGATTATATGAATTCATAAAACTCTTAATTACTTACCGTCCTCGCTTAAGTAATTATACAAGAAAGAGTTATATAATCCATTGGTACAATTACCAACTTTTTATATTTAATGTGCTTAAAAAAGAATATTCAATCATAGTTAATTGCTTAAGTATGATTAATAATCTTTTCATAAGACATGCATTAAAATATGTGTACAATATTGTCCATATGATTTCTACACAAAGATTTAAACCACCAATTTTCCAAAAATTGATTATCTTTATGGACAACATCTTTAACATTCATAGTATGAGTAATTTACCCAATTCAATATTTGGTAATGCATCATAATATAATCCTCAGCATATTAATCAAATATCTGAGATATCCTTGCGGATCTATGAATGAGAATTCCATCATCTTGAGGTCTATCATTTACATGTTTAGCCTCATCATGATTTTCACTAGTGTGTTTTAGAAGATTATGTATCTTGTAATTTTATCCCTTTAAGATAAAACTCCCACTTATCTTTTGTAATTTATAGACTATCTATAAATACTTAGCGAGTAAAGCAACACGAAATTGTTCTCTTTTGAGACATTACAAATACAAATTGACAGTTCCTTACATTAGTTTGTTAATATCCTACTTCATAAGTTGTTTAACAAATTAAGAGCTTCAATTTTAAGACTTAATGTGATTCATCACATTCCATAATATAATGGTGTCTTATTAATCTTCTAGGTTGGAGTCTTATTAAGTATGTTCAATCCATACTCAATATTCTTAACCTTGATAACTTTTTGGAAGAAAAGAAGTCATAGTTATCTTAAATCAAACAATATAACAAGAGTTTGATTTTCCTAACTGAACATACCATAAACATTTGGTATTTCATTAGGATTAATATTATAAGATAATCTTACAATATGTAAGATAAATATATTTCGTTTGGCTTATCTATTCACCAACTAAGTCAACTTAATGGTATGATAGAATTTTCAAGTCAATTGCATGCTAAATAACACAAGTACTTGGTCAACAAGTCACTTCATGTATATGTTTCAAGAAAACATAAACTGTTATATATTCCCACTATACGTTATAAATCATTGATCAACTCAATGTCTTCTTGTTTAAAAACATAACAAGTTAATGTCTTACTTTATTATAAGTCTTGTAATAGTTAAAAGACTTCATGTTTATAAGAATATATAAACATGTATAACTAAAGTAATCGTGAACACCACCATTTGGTTTCAATAGTAATTTCAAGTTAATTTATTACTTCATTTATTTATGTCATTCCAAGAATACATAACTATTCAAATTGGAGTAGTATTAGATTACTTCATTTATTTATGTCATACCAAGAATACATAAATATTAGAGTTGAAGTAGTTTTGTTATCATATTGACACATGTTCTAATAGGCGTCTAATTTAAAAACAGTAAATTATCCATGTACGGTCTCACGTAATCATGGAAATTCACCTTGTTGTTGTAATCTAGTCAAGGTCTCACTTAAGCTAAATTGCAACACCAAGTGTTTCTTGGATTAGATGTGTATAAGTCATATTAGAATGTTAGTCTCTAACCTTGCATTCAAGAGAATCCTTTAAATCATATTCCTATGTGTTGTACCTTGCACACAATAAAGATTTCTCCCACTTGTGCATGGAACAACATCATGTATCAGATAAACAACACGTCACTTGTTTATTTATGTGATCAATATGATTGTGTCATAGATATTAGCATAATTGGTAGATATAGAATCACATTGTCTAGTAAGGAAACGTACATGACTATCCTTAAAAACACAAGTGTCTACAATTAGAAAGTAATTATCTCAAGACATTCTAGAGATAATCTGGGTTACTTCCAAGATGATAAAGCTTGTAGCTCCCACTGAATTACAGATCATTACAATAATTCATTATTCAGTAATTACAACACAATGCTCCTATTGGATTTGACAACATTGTAAGTGTTCATAACCAGTCAAAGCAAATAGTGTGCTATTTACTTTCCTACACCTTTGAGAAAACCCATACGTAACAATTACTTAGGTATTAAAAAGAGTGTATTCTACTATGTAGATGATTGACTATCCATCAATGCAATTAACTTGAAAATTGGGCATGCAATTTCTTCCTTAATATGTCTACCATCCCCACAATGGTATGTAGCACCTTTAAATGGTCAAAGCACAACAACTAGATAAATTATACTAGTTTTCCTTTTACCAATTTTGCGGTAATCAGTTTAGCTTCTAATTTAATAACTCATAAACAGCTACACATGTTTTCCAGTTAACCAAATGTCATATTTGTTATATGAGAATTCAATTACCGAAAGAGGGTAATGAAATCTCTATGAAAAATGTGCAATTCTCTTAACTATTAAAGTTTGCTATGAGTTATATATTTAGAATTTAGACAATTCTAATTTTCCTATCATATCTTTCTCATTCATGAAAAAGAACAGAATTAAGTCTCACGTTTCTCTCAAGGAAAGGTGACTATGTTTATCCTTTTAGTAAAGTTGACTCTAGCCAAAACCCCTACGGGTGTAGATCAATTTACCAATAAAAGAATATCCCATGTTTACGGTTTAATGTTGCATTAATACATTTAAAAGAATTAACAAAATTCAATTTTAGTATTTTCGATAATAAAACCTTTAAGAAAATAAAATACCCATTGGTAAATATTCATATAAACCATATAATTTTCTTAAAGCTAGGATCCAAATTAACATAGTTTCATTATATCAGTTGATCTGCTAGTAATGAAAGTATTCAACAAGGTAATTGTCGAACAATAATTGGCAAACAATTTCCAATTCCTAGATCTTTATGAAATTTACATTGCCAAACAATATTGCAATGTAAGCATGTTTTATTCCCATCTTATGCCTTGAGTCCAAGCTCTCACTTACAACTCAATTAAGTCGTCTAATTTAAAGAACTGCAAATTAACATAGTTCCATTACATCAGTTGATCTGCTAGTAATGAAAGTATGAATTTACCTTTCCATTGCAATCTAGTCCAAGCTCTCACATGACGTAAATCACAACTTCAAGTGTTCTTTTAATTAGATGGCATTAACTTAATTTTAAGGGTACTAGTTTTGATGTTTATAATCAAAATATGTACGAAGAAGCATGCATACATCTTCGTATCACAAGTTTAATAAAACGTTTTTATTTACCAATTTATTAAGATCAAATTTACAAACGTTTTTAATTGAGGTATTGGGTTCACCAATCAAATAATTTACCTTTAATTATCGTCCATTATATCGTACTTTTGCATAAGTCTAAAGACTTAGTGTTTTGGATAATTACCACAAAGTGGCGCATGGAATTAAAGCTAATTCACCCTTAAGGTGATTTTGTACATAAAATAGTCGTATTTGGTAGCTCCAATTTGACGCACAAAGGAGCGTAGAAACAAAGGTCAGCGCGAAGCTTATTAAAAACCCGTTCCTACTTATACCCCTCTTATAGTTTGTCACAATTAGGTAAGCCGTTCGTACTATTGGTACAAAACTCAACAATCAATTAAACACTTGAAAATTTAACTCTTCGAAAACAATTCATTGTTTCCCCATTATTTAGTCCATATTATTTTTCTATTCAAAATTACCCTTTTTCGTTTATAAACATGTCTTTACAATAAATAAACAAAAAACAAGTAATACAAATAAAAAATAAAACAACTAAATAAACTTACATAACATAACAATTAATTATGTAAAAAACATGTAGCCACATGCAAACTTAATTCGATAAAACCTATTAATAATCAATTCTAGGTTTATATTGTATACATTCAACTAAGACTATCACTTACAAAGGTAAGTGAGCCACATGCATCGACGTATCGATTACGTTAGTCATAGTTAAATATACTCTACATAGCACGTAATTGATTACTTAATATATTGGAGTCTTCCCCAATTCGACATCTATCAATTAAATTTCATGTGTAAAACTTAACCATTAATTCATATAGCAAATTTAAACAATTTAAATTATCAGAACAATAAATCCATGCCAAACATGCACGTTTTCATGGATTCTACATAATAATTATCAAGTTGCCACAAGCTCGCATACTAACACATAAACATGTTAATCTAGGGTATCTAATCAAATTAAATTAAAACTCAAACCCTAAAATTAATTAGAGGTAATCGACCCCAAAAAAAATTAGGGTTTGATTTTTTTTTAACCCTAAAAAATCGACTAACAATATAAAACACAATTCAAGATTTGTTTTTTATGCGTTTTGGTAATTAATTACACATTATCCAAGGCTCTTGATGCCACTGTTGGAATTTTAATACATGACAATCATAACTAAATAAACATAAACATCAAGTACACATGAGAAAGCGTATAGGATCATATAATATGTAAACTAATTAACCAAACATAAATAGTATGCGTACCTTATGATTCTAGCCAAATAAGAATCAATCTTCAATTGAATCACAAAGAACCCTAATTAGGGTTTATATGGATTATAAGAATTACCCCTTTCCGTTTTGTAATTCAATCCAAGATTCAAACAATAGTGTGTTTGAATCACGTTCTTGTACACACGTACTATAACCGAATTAAAGTTATGCTAGTAATAAGAACACAAAACGTTTTGTTTGGAAAAACAAAACCAATCGAACCCTTTGAGGGTGTACGATCGGCCAACAAAGGAAAACAAGAAGAAAACAATTTTAGGGTTATCGTGTGTACAAAAGTTAATGAAACAATGACCCTTGTGTTTGTTTATATAGGATGCAAAACTTGGAGAACAAGTTGGATGAGGATTAGGAAACTAATCCCCATAACCGATCGGCCCTATTAATCCTTAAGGGATCCGAAACCTTCTTTCCTCTATTTTCATCTATAGTCCTTTTCTTTTTCCATTTAACGGTCGTTAGTCAATTTCCATTAATTACTAACGATCGTTATACGTTTTGTGCTATTTAATAATTAAATACAACATTTTATATTTAAGAATTAATCTTTAATTCTCAAACGTAAAGTGTGCAATCCTGTGATCTCGAGTTCGATCCTAACATACGACTATTAATTTATGTCCATAAACTAACACCACAATTAGACACTACACCACCTAAAGTGCAACCACGTTGGGCTGAATAGGTACACTTGCGGCCCCCAACGGTTCCCATCGCTTCAATATCACGATATGTTGAGAAGGATTAGCGCTTGTAAGGTATCCAATTAGTCCAACATCTACACATAAACTACAAATCAAGATAGTTACAAACAGTAACATACACGCATAAAAGAAAAGGTAGAAAAAACAAACCATTATCGCCTTCCATGAAACATGGTTCGAAATCTCTATGAGGCCAGTTATTGCTCATCCCCCTAGCGGCCAATACTCCATCTGGAAAGTTATGGCATGCTTCTCCAACAAACTAATTTCTTCTCGTAATAAAGTTGTCAGCCTTGGGAACGCATCAGACTTTATGTTCTCGTCGCCAAGCTGCATTAATGGAAGGAAAGGATGCCTCCCTATCCAAAAAAATTTAGTTTGCCACTGGCTTAGATGCACTTTCAACCCACCAACAACTAACTTACGCTGTGAACAGGACACAAATGTAAACCACCCTTCATTAGCGGATATATGGTAGAAGCATCGAAATAACGTCAAGGTAGGAACTATATGCGCGACAATGAAGTTCGAACCATATAATCTGTGACAAATGGTAATTTTAACGTTGTTAATTAATGATAAATGGTTATTTATTATTTTTAAGATGAGCATTTCTATGCGCGTTTGCATGTTTCTGAGTATTTTTGAGCATTTTTGGGAGCTGTCCCGCATACTGTAGCTTACAGTCACTGCAGAAAAAGTTTATTTTTGTTAGTAAACATAAATTATTCCATTCCTGATGGTTACTGACAAGTTTCGTAATTAACTGAGAGCTTTCTCACATTTTACTGAAAAGCAATCATACACGCGTACCGACAACACAGTATATATGGTAGCAGTCAAATAAATATATTTTTGAGTCAGTAATAATATTTTATTACATTTCTGACAAAAACGTAGATAAAAACTTTATTTTACGCATACGTGTCCAAAAACATCAAACCGGGACTTTACGATAATATTTTAGCTCAAACCGACACACGATACACCAACGAGGAGTAAAAATAATTTCCCTCCCCCTCTAATTTGTCCATACCCGGCCACAAGTAAAACTCCCCCACTATGGGACAAATTTTTACCACTAACTCATATTTATCTTATAAATATTAGGTCATTACCCTAAATGACACACAAACAAGTTTTCTTATCCATTTCTACTCACAAAAACTTCCTTGATCATTTTTCTTCAAAAACTCAAGGCTCGAATAAAGATTTCAAGATCTACAAAATTTCTTTGAAGTTCAAGTTAATCGGGGTGTATATTCAAGAGTTTCGGGTTAATTAGAACGTGTTTTGGGTAAATTTGGTGCAATTTGGGTCACTCTTGGTCATCCTAGCTCACGTACAAACGTAAGCATTGTAAGGAAACATCAAAACTTTTCTAATCTTGTTGATTTCTTGTTCATATGTTGTTTAATGATGTTACCAAGTGTTAAATGTGTATATTTAGTTAAAATGAAAAAGCTAGGGTTTGGTATTTAATTATGTAGTGCTCGAAAATTTTGAAGTATTTGTACAAATTAGAGTATTTCTTGCTTGTGTGGTAAATCTTGTTGTATGTGGTACTAGTTTGATGATACAAATATGATTTGTGTTAATTACGCGAGTTTAAGGCAATATATACATTTTTATGGTTATATATATGGATCGGCTAAAATAAAAATACAAAACTATTGGGGTTTTGAAAAACATAAAATTTTGGCTCAAGTGGTGAAATGGTGGAATTAATGCTTAAAAGTTTATTTTGAATAGCTTATTGAATAAGCCATAACTAATTGTGTTTTGCTTATAAAAATATGGTTTTGGGTCGTATGGTACTATATGGGTCGAACCTATTAAATTTTGATCACGGTTGACTTTTTGGCTTAATAACTTATTTATAAGTGCTTAATTGATTTAATTAAAATTCGTTACGTAATTAATGTTACTAATAAGAAATTTGGGCTTAAACTAATACTTTTGGGCTTGTGAGGTTTCGATGACAGTTGGGCCGAGCCCAACCCAACTCGGTCACAGTTGACTTTTTGACCAAACGTGGTAACAAATGTGTTAAATTAAATTTTTAGCAAACTAACGATATATATATCGTAACTTAAAAAGGCTAAATAATTTTGGACTAAAAATTGGACTATTGGGCTCATTTAATGATTTTCGGCCCAATAAATATGTCGGGTGACAAAAATGAGTTTTGAAATATTTTTCGACCCACTATAAATAATTTACTTAACGATACGATATATATATATATATATATATATATATATATATATATATATATATATATATATATATATATATATATATATATATATATATATATATATATATATATATATATAATTAAAACTAGTTTGGACTTGTTTTGAGACGCGTTAGTCTCATAAAGGGTAATAAATGAAAATTTGACCAAATCTTTATAAATGTTGACTTTTGAAGGTATATTGACTAAACGTTGACTTTGTATCGAAATCTATTATTAATAAGTAAACGTGACGATAACGATATTTATAACGATAAATATACTTACAACGACTAAAATATATATATTACGGACAAACTTTATAACAAGGCGAGTTATTTAAATTGCAACACATGAGAAAATGGAAACGTTTGAATAAACGAATGGGTCATGCCCAATTTTTCCTAAAATTCCAACACTTAGAGTATTTTGATAAAAATACTTACATTTGTTTAATTTTCTAAATACTTAACAATTATTCCAAATTTCTTATAATTAAGATTATATTGTGAATAATAAACATTATTTATAATATAATATTCGTCCACTAACACTATTATTTTATTAATTTCACAAAATCTATTTAATTAATTATAACCTTAATTAATTAAATATATAATTACTACACTTTACCTAATATATATGTATGATAATATATATATATCTACATATAATATATAACAATATGCGTATGATGTCATCAAATGCCATAATGCCCAGTAAGCGCCCTTAAATGCCCAGTAATCAGGCATTAATGCCCAGTAAGCAGCCATTAATGCCCAGTCATCATGCCATGTGGCAACATTTCTCCATATTTTTTTAATTTTATTTTTTTGTAATTAAAATTCGTATTTAATATTAAAATTCGGAATTTTTTTTAAAAATTTTGCCACTTACAAGGATTGAACCTAGGTTGTTGGTAACATTAACAAGCATCATAACCACTAGACCAACACATTTTTTTGATTAGATCTTGCAAGCCCAAATCTATAAACCTATGCAAACAATACAAGTTGGGTAACCCTAATCAAAACATATATTCAAAACATATACGTAATTATCAATATACAGTCCAATTTTTTGATTCTATCTTGAAAAAAAAATCCTAATGTACGCTTCTCCTAATTATAAACTTTAACCTAATCCCTGTGATCTCATTCGTACGCCTCTTTTTTTCTAAAAACCCTAATGTACGCTTCTCCTGCATTCTTCATCTATACGAATAATATTTTTGTTCTCTAATTTGTGCAGCTAGGGTGGAGTGCTGATGATTTTAACAAGGTTATCCAGCAGGTAAACAACTATGTGATTGGGCATATGCAAAATACTTTAATAATCTTTTCTTAATCATTTAAATCACGATTTTTGGTGGTTGTCTCTTATTTGATTTCTTAGGTCAACACAATTTTTTGATTACAGTTTGCAAATCAAAATTGATAAAAGGTAACCATCTACAGCCTCGCTTTTCTCATTCCTATTAGTTATATAGGTAACCCTAATCAAAATATATACGTAAAAACTCATTCATAATATACTTTTTTTAAAAACCCTAATGTTCTTTTTCCTCACAATCTCCTCTAATGATCGGCTTATGGATTTTTGTGTTTTCTTCATCACAGGTTTGCAAGAAAACATTGATGTTCAAGGTTTTTTTTCTTCAATTTGTAAATGGCTCATTCATATGTTTCTACTAATGTTGAATAACCTTATACTACCATGAACGCTTAACATGTCGTAATGTTTCCTTGATCTATTATTAAAAATTTTGCATTCTTTTAATCAAATAACTGTTGCGTTTGAAGACTGCATCTTTAGTCTGATGGTTTTCATTCTTTTGTTTTTAACAGAAATTTTGTATTATTAAATTTAATACTTCAATAATCGGTTGTTGATGTTTAAAGATATGTTTCTATCTCTAATTATTTCTCTTTGTTGAGCAGAAGTACGTGATAAATGTACCGTTTAATGATTCTGTAGTATTTATGTTTACTTTGTAATTGTGTGACAGGTTACTTGCTACCGAAACCGTTTTAGAATTCACCACACACATCTCACCGCCTTTCTCGCTTATTATCCTATGAGGTAATATTCAATACAATCAAGCATCTCTCAAACTTATATTAAAGTTGGTTTTTTGTGCTGTTGTTGTTCGTTTTAATGATCTTTTGTATATGACTACATATTTTATTATTACCTATTAGATGTTGGTCAAAGTGAGTAATATTATATTGGAAGTTAGTGATCATGGTTAAGTTTTAGTGACTCATGTGCAAGTTCACTTTTAGATAGTCTTTACATATTTATGATCGAAGTGTTATGAGAGCAATACATGTCATGAGAGCAGCCCCATCGCCGCATGATTTATGCATGACAGTCATGTCCCAACATGTGGATTCAATACAACTGTCAACATGTTGCGTGATTTTAATGATATGATATGAAACATATGAAGCTTAAGGATTTAGTCCTTAATTTACGTGACGAATTTTGCCACGTTTTCAATATGGTTAGCATTTTTATTATCTTTCCTAAATGCCACTAAGATTATATGAGTTGATTATCGACTGATAAAATCAATCTGCAATACTATTGTTGTATACTAATGGATGTTGCTTTCTTGATACTTTTATAGACAATGTTTATGGAGCTTAGGAGATTCGACAGTCAATACGAAAGGATGGTCTACGTCACAGTTCTGCTGTATATATATGTAAGTAGCACTTTCTTTATTATTGTATATAATGAATTAAGATGAACACAAGGTCTGGAAAGCCAGTGGACGACTCCTTACCGGACGTTGTGATTTTTTTGCACTTCCTTTGTAAAACTTACGTATATCCCCTTCATTTAATTTTTCCTAACTTTTCAGTGAAATACATTCATCACTTGCGTTATCAAGTGATATTTACAGAAGAGTATTTCACTCATTAACTCCCCTCATCTAAACTAAAGTTTAAATACAAACCAAAAAATAGTTTAACCACACAATATGGTTTGTTTTTTCACATTATAACCAGATTACAACAATAATAAAGTTTTACACTGAAACGACAGGCAAGCGGGCAACAAGCTGCGCCGCTAGCCCTTTTTGAATAGCAAAACTTAGTCTTTTAAAAACTACATTCAAAGACCTTGGGGTCGTAACATTGCCATGCATAACCCGTTGGACTCTTTTGAGCAGCTCCACAGCCTCCGATGCAAGAAAGCCAAAAGTATCAAATGCAAAAGGTATAAACGCGTGTTGGTTATCAAGGCACGCTTTCTCGTGTTTGGTTACTTTGCATGAAGCGGCTTTCAAAGCAGCCTGACCTCCCGTGAAAGCATGATTCCCCAATCCCACAAGTGGAGAAACCCCCGTTAGATCTACGCAAGCATGTTTCCCTCCTATCCATCCAAATACCAAAATATCAGCTGGTCTAAGTGTCGATCTTCCTTCCGTCGGGTCGGTCAAGAAATTCACAGGTGCTTCTTTCTTAACTGAAATCCCAGCACGCCTGAATATGTCAAAAAGGACATCCCTAACCAAATCGTGACGGTATTTGAACCCGGGAAGCTCTCTACAATGAACTGCATGCTCTCCGAATGAGTCCAAACAAGCTTTGCGACAAACCGGGCAAATTTCATCAACCAGGAAAATAGGGATCATGAGGCGATATTTAAGGATAGTGCGATACTCAATCGGCGACATATGTTGACCGAGACCGTCTATAGGGATGGCAAGAAGAAATTCTTGAGCATGTGGTGCACGCAGACACTCAAAAACAGCTTTTTGTCTAACAGTCATCTCAAAGTGGTTTGTTTTTGGTTTTGGAAAAAATTTCAATCTGTGTAATGTGGTTTGGGTATTGACGTATGGTTGTGTACCTAAGAATAAAACAAATCCTCTTTACAAAATAATCAGTATACTTGGCATCAAGATCAAAGTAGACTGTTAATTTTCCCTTGACAGCCTACATTATTTGATGTCGCCTGATATTGACAACATATACCAACAGCCTCTGAGGTTATACGTAGCCTGCTATTATACTTGATCAAAATTTTCTTATTTACTGTTATCTTAAAAGTTATTTCCTGATTTTCTTGCCTTTTAATCAAGCACCATCCGCAATAAGCTGATATTAGGTAAGGTGATATATTGATAACTGATGTGCGTTGTGTTGCTGCTTATTTCCATGCCAGATATAAAGCTCAAGAGCGAACGTAGGTATCAATTTGACCTTTTTAATCATGACTCAACTGTTTATTTTTTGAAGGATACATAATTGCTGAAGAGCTCATGTGGCGACTTATTGCCTGATATAGCTAATTACTTAAACCAATCAAAGTTTATCCTTTTTAAACAGGTGTGAACGCACAACTTTTGGATGTCCTTTTTAAAATCTTTTGCATTTTCCTTTTTTTTTTTAAATCTTTTGAATATAAAATGTAAGCGTCATCATGATCAAAAGGTAATTAAAAGTTTATAAAGAAAGTTCGTCCGCACTCATTGCATTTGAAGCTGAACGGGTATGTACTGTCATGTAATATTGGTCTTGCATCTTACAAATGCATATGGAAAAAATGTGGTTGAGATACTTAAATTCTTGACGTCTTTTCAGGAAAATGAAGACCAGGAACAAGTAGAACACGAAGTTGCCTATTTGGGCATGCGTTTTAAACGTACTTCTATTTTTATTTCTCTTTGTCTCATGTCTTGATCCATTTTTTTATTGTGAATTTTTTTGCAGATGGTTAAATTGTTACTTTCCAGGCCTTCCATTCATGCGCCCACAAGCCCAACACAATTAGGTACAATCCATTCCTTTAACTCTGGATCTACAGATCATAGCTAAGAACATGCGATGAAAAAAGAGCTATGTTTAAGTACTAATTCTATGTTGTTTGTTTGCAAGTATGATGAAATAAAGAAACCTTCATCTTTTTTAATAGGATGCAACCATATGGTTTTCGTCATCTGTGAGTAATAGCAAATAAACCTATTTGCACACTACAAATCATCAATATATACCGGTTAAGCTGATTGATGCTTTAGAGTTTGCTCCATTCACTCTTAGGAACATAATAACAAGATTTTTAGCTCAATCTTTCTTTATACCATGAATCAAGTCAGACATAATAAAGTTTAATCTCTATGCTACTGATCATGATTTGTTTATGCTACTTAAAGTTTGAATAAAGTAACGTTTAAGAGTAACAATATAAAACTGCTAGACTTGGGATAAATAACATAATTTAGTAAAGGGTAAATTATGAGAGGCCAGGGGTAAATACCGAGCGACCCCTGTAACAAACTGTGTTAAACAGGTACCAACTTACCTAAGCAACTTTTTAGTCATTGGTATGTTTTGTAGGCAAGATCACAGAAGTAAAGTTGCGTTCAAGTTATATCAGTAATAAAGTTGCATCAGTGAGCGAAACTCATGTGTTTTAGCGGTCAGATTTGGCTTAGGTTTAACTATAGTGTAAGCCATGAATTGGGAATTAGATTGTATGCCGAGACGGTGTTTCGGATTGCTTATATATTCTTTTTACCTCCTGAGCAGCTTATTTGATTGCAAAGTTAGCTAAGTGAGTTATTTTATTCTTGCGATCTTTGTTAAGTATTTGATGGTCATTTAATGATTTGTTGTTAATAGATACTACGATGTCTGACTCGGAATCAATAAGCTGCTAAGAGAAGTCGATTGAGTGACAAAGTATAAATCTTGCTTTTGTAATATGAATTTTGTTTTGCAATATGCACGTGTTAGCTTGATGATTTTAACTCCATTTTGTTTTTGATGCAGGCATATGTTCAGCAGGTGGAACAATAGTATGCTATACAACCTTTATGTTCATTGATGAATGAAGGTGGATTGATGTTATACAATCTTCTGTCACTTGACCCTTGATTTCATGTTCTGATTTTACATTTTTTGTATCTTTTAGGCTTATATGGAGCAAATTGTTAGACAGAATGGTTTGAAGTTCATAAGGACTCGCTAAAGGAGTCTTCAACAGGTATGTTGCATATTTCAGATATGTTTCGTTGTGTTCTATAGTATGCTATACAATATTCGTATCATTTATGTATCCAGTATTATTGTTGAAGGTGGTGGTATTGCTTTTAGTGTGTTTGTGTTTTTAAACCCATGAAAAATGTTCTGAAAGATAACATTGGGATTTAGGGTATGCGTTTGGGATTCAGCTTTGTCTTTAAAAGTTTAGATGGCTTCACTGAAACTTTAAACAGCCTGTGGATTTAAAATAAACAAGTTTACACTGTGTTTGTTAAGAAGTTTAAACAGCCTGTTTGTGTGTCTGATTGAAACAAGGTTATGCAGGATTAATTAAAAAAAAAAAAAAAAAACTTTACGCTGTCAAATTTACAAAGAGGGGTGAAAACTTTACGCTGTCAAATTTAAAAAGAGTGCCGCGTAGTATTGTGATTGTGTCATTATTCTTCAATGCTAAATAGCCAAGTTTTTGAAATAGTTAATTTTTAAAGGAATTTATAGATGTCAATTTAAATTGTTGATATCAAAATGTTTCAGGTTCGAGCTCAACAGGGGTCACCATTTTGGGGGTTCCTCCCTTTTCTTCTTCACATGCAGTTTTAGGGTTCATTCATCAAAGAGTCAAATGTATGTTTTTGGTGCCCTTAAAAGCTTATTTTAGTTCAATAATGGGTTTATACTCATGAAATGATATCATATTAGTGGAAACCAGGTTGGGCGTGACCGTGTCATGCAGTGTCTTGAAGCAATGCCAAACACTCCACAGGTTGGTTAATTCTCATCTTCACTTCTTAATTCAAAATATAACTAAACTTATTAGTTTTTCAATTTCAGAATATGTTCCACATGCTCCTCAGTTTAGACCATCTCCTGTGAATACAGTTCCTCAAACGACAAAGAAAGCAGACGATGATGATTATGTTGATGCGGCTATGTAGGATGACGAGGAGTGGAGTGAAGTGCAGCACGAAGCATCTCAGAATTATGTGCATGTTGATTCGCACATTTTGTGCACTCCTGTAAGTATTACCCACCTTAGAAGCCGAACATTAGGGTATGTAATGCTGAAATGAAGTTTTTTTTCCTCTTTTTTACAGCTAATACCTGACATTGATCAGGATGGGGTTTCCGAGATGATTGTTGCAGTCTCATATTTCTTTGACCGTGAGTGAGTAGCCTCTTTATCTACTAATTTATGACCCTAATTTCTTGCTGATATATGTTTGTATATATCTTCTTGGCTGAAGAAGTTATTATATTTATATGATTCGTTAACATCATTAGTTGTTATGATGTTTTATGCAGGAAAAAAAAAGGTACGTCTCCTTATGTTGATTTAGAAAGGTATATTACATGATCTTTTGATTTTAATCAAAGTGGTTTCGTTGATTGTGATTAGTTTAATTCAGATAGAAATTGAAGTTGCCTGGATATATTTATAAATCTTGCAGGAGGTATCGGATGGTTTCGGGTGAACATGGAAAAGATAAAGATTAGGAATGCAAACTTGGAGGAGCCTCGATCAAACGGAATCTGATATTAAAAACAGGAAAAGCGTAGATTTCAACAAACAAGCTCAACGCTTTTGTTGTAAGTTTTTGGAGTGCTTAAATTTGTATTTTTACAGATTGTTTCTGCCACCAAATCTTACTTTGAAGAAATTTGTTGAATTAGATCTTGGAAAGGAATCAACTTTAATAAAATTTATTGAAATTAAATTGTGTACAAAGGGTTAAAGGGAAAAGCAGTTTTTCCGCAATTTAGTGGAGCTTTCTGTATAGCATCAAAGGATTTGACGACTTCTCTAAATAATATGTTCATCATAAAGATGGGGATCATTATTTCCCTTTCTTTAAGAATTCAGTTCATACTATTTTTTTTATTGATTCATGTCGTCAAGGTAATTTTTCTTTGTTTTGAATAAAGCCTTTTTTGACTGAATTTCAGCGTCTTTAGATGAAAATGTAACACAGAAAATTGGTCAAGTTAAAGACACGGGTCAGACGGGTCATTCCACTCAACAAACACGGGTTAGACGGGTCATCCCACTCAACAAACACGGGTCATAATATATTGTGAAATACTTTTTTTCTTTTACTTATTACCGGTATATATATGTGCACAACGATTAGCTGAATCAATTGATCGAAACAAAATTGAAATTCGTGTAGAAAATGATAAGGAAATGAAGCTTTTAATGAGTATTAATGGTGTAATTTTGTCACATTATTGTACTTACTGTTGATACCCCGAGCCTCGATCGAACGGAATCTGATATTAAAAACAGGTAAAGCGTAGATTTCAATGAACAAGCTCAATGCTTTTGCTTTAAGAATTCACTTCATACTATTTCCCTTTTCTTTAAGAATTCACTTCATACTATTTTTTATATTGATTTATGTCGTCAAGGTGATTTTTCTTTGTTTTGAATAAAGGCTTTTTTGACTGAATTTCAGCATCTTTAGACAAAAATGTAACATAGAAAATTGGTCAAGTTAAAGACACGAGTCAGACGGGTCATTCCACTCAACAAACACGGGTCAGACGGTTCATCCCACTCAACAAACACGGGTCATAATATATTGTGAGATACTTTATTTCTTTTACTTATTACTGGTATATATATGTGCACAATGATTAGGTGAATCAATTGATCGAAACAGAATTGAAATTCATGTAGAAAATGATAAGGAAATGAAGCTTTTAATGAATATTAATGGTGTAATTTTGTCGACAGAATCAGGTATAGTGAACATTTTAACTTGACAACCAAAGAATTTATACGCCCAATTATTTAATTTTCAGAATGGCTGCAACAGCATTTAATGGATGTATTGGTGCTATCAAGTCTCACGGGTACATCAACAATTATGCACTTCATCAAGAAGTCGGAAATAGTTCTCTGCGGTTGAACTCAAACGGTTTCAAGATTGATCTTGGAGTGTCACTGCATGTTATTTGGCATATGCCAGTCCATGTCACTTTGTAACTTTTTTTTTTTTTTTTTTTTTTTTTTTTTTTTTTTTTTAAATAATTATGTTCGATAAACATTGTTTTCTTTTCATTCTTAATGCATTCAGTTAATACTTTGGTATGTTTATAATTTATTTTCATTAACTTAATTTTTCCAATGATATTCATAAAGCTCGCCCACCCATCGGACGGGCTATGCTACTACAAATGTTGTTTATAAAGAAGCGTTATTCCGCATTTGAGTTTAAATCATATACTATGGCGTTGCAAAGAACAGTTTAACGAACACAAACAATTTGACAAACAGTTGTAGTATTCTTTTAAAAATATGTGTATAATAAACAAATTTTTAACACCAATATTTAACTAAACAAAAAAAAATATAAACGATAATTACAAGTCATGTCCGCCCATTGATGAATTTGTGAAAGGATTTTTGGACTATTTATGTTCAGTAAAATGGTTCCTGTAGGGCGGGCTTTGAATTTTTAATCATATATAATTGGCTCTATTTTATTTTATTTAATATAACAAACTTAAATCATAATTTTAAGTTAACTAAAACCATCAAGCCAAATAAAACAAACGTCCTTAAAAATAATTTTAGAATAACTAAAACTATCCAAATTATAATTACAAGTTATGCCCGCCTATCGGGCGGGCTACAATTTTTTAACCATATATAATTGACTCTATTTTATGGTATTTAATATAACAAACTTAAAACATAATTTTAAGTTAACTAAAACCATCCAAATTATAATTACAAGTCATGCCCGCCCAACGGCCGGGCTTTGAAGTCTAACATAAATTTAAAACTTAGTTATTGTTGTAAAACGGATAGTGCATGAATTCTTTATTCATTTTCAAATATAAGCTATTCAAGTTTAGGCTAGATACACTTATATGCCTCCGGCGTGAAAGAAAATAAAATGCTTCGTATTAGTACAAATAATAAAGGACGAAATATTCACATCAAAAAACAACCAAACAACAAATATGGGTGGCTATATTTTATTGTTTTTACATATACGTCACTACATTTTATTGTGTTTCATGTAACAAAATTGAAACATAGTTTAAATACGACAAAAACCACCCAAACTATTATTAGCTTAAACATACAGTTAAATATAATATACTTAAAATAATCAGTCGATACAAGGTTTCATCTTTTCAATGAGTAAATCAGGTAAAAAATATTAACAAAGCGTAAACAAATGTATAAGATCAAGATTGTATACTTCACCTTCTGTTGATCCGGAACAGTTGTTTTGACAAGTGAAGCTTTGGTGTTTTCAATGATGTGATAATGGTTAGTGTAAGGAAGATGAAAAGACAAATGTGGCAAGTCTATAAGAATAGACTACTAATGAATATCTTACACAACTTGCATGTTCTTCTCTTAATATTTTACAAACAGAAAGCCTTGCATAAAAAATAAAAAAAAAAAAAAAAAAAAAAAAAGGACTCACCAAATTATTTACATGAAAAAATATTAATTGGGATTATAAGATCAACATTGTAGTTTCATGTTTGCTTCTTGCGGATACACATTTTTATTGTCTAATGTAATTTAGCTTATTCAACTTAATAGTAATACTTATTATCTTAAAAGTAACAAACAAAAAATAGTTATGTAAAAAGACCATATGTAGTTGTTTAATTAGTTATTGTTGTAAAACAAATAGTGCATTAATTCTTTTTTTCATTGTCAAAAAAACCTATTAAACTTTGAGTCGGATACACTTATATGCCTACGGCGTGAAAGAAAATAAAATGCTTCCTATTAGTGCAAATAATAAATGATTAAATAACAATTATATATGTGTTTCAATTTTAAATTCATTATATATAAAATTGATACACTTATATGCCTACGGCGTGAAAGAAAATAAAATGCTTCCTATTAGTACAAGAAATAAATGATTAAATAATCACAACCAAAAAAAAAAAAAAAAAACAACAAATATTTGTGTAACAAATTTGAAGTATAGTTTAAATACGACAAAACTACGCAAACTATTATTATAAGTCATGCCCGCCCATTGGGCGGGCTTTGACGTCTAGTATATATATATATATATATATATATATATATATATATATATATATATATATATATATATATATATATATATATATTACTTACGAAATTTAACGACGAATACAAGCACCGATGTTCCGTCACACGTATTCCAACCGTACACTTTCACCATGAGCCACCACCAAGAGTTACATACGATAAATCATTTTGAAATATACTTTACCACACAGCAAGCAAGAAATACACGAGCACTTGTCACACGTAAACTTTTCAATTAAAGTAAAGATATATAAGACACGAATATTTCGCTAAGACTTACCATACTGATTTAGGTTGCGTGTCAGAGCGGTTGCACTGTTTTGTTGATTGATTAGCAGGTTGCTATTGTTTTAAGGTGAGTTTATAGCCCCATATTTTTATACGATTTGTTTTATAAGCTTTAGGGTGAGAAACATGCAAAACTGTTTTCATGGACCAAAAATAGATTTTGTTTTTATACACACTTGTATGCAGAAAGCTAAGTTTAGCTGAATCCCATTGCGCCCACTATCATCAACCGTCAATTCCCACTGGGAAACCGTGTGATATAAATAGATCTATTGGGGAAGACACCCCCGTTCGGTTGGCTCGGCATAGTCAATGCGAACGTATACCATATGAAATTAGTCCGAGTGTCTGGGGATTAACACTCGCGGGCACCCCTTTATTTGCTAATGCCATCTTGGCATGCTGCTTTGTCTAGTTCGGTTAGATGAGGCTTAGTGTTTGCATAGCAGGATAGTGTGTTATTGCTGAATTATTTGCTGAATATTGCTATGGTCCATATGTGCTTATTTACTTTAAACCTATGAACTCACCAGCGTTAGCTGACTTTTAGCATGTTTTTTTAAGGAAACTGAGGTGTGTTTTACTGAAGGCATGGCATGGCGATGGTCATAATAATTGTTGAAAATGTTTTTATTATTGCGTTAACTCTGAAATTTGGACCACTTTGTTAAATGGGCTACATTTTATTTGAAATGAATTTTATGTAAGACAATATGACTTTGAATATGTAATGTATATTAAAACGGATTTTTAATCCGTTCTCTATATCTTGTGTTGTGATTATCGATTTAGTAGCACCCAAAGTGTATGCTTCCGCAATATTATGATTTTGGGGGTGTTACAGATTGGTATTCAGAGCCTAGGTTATAGAGAACTAGGTTTATAAAAACCTTAAACTATAACCGATTTATGAAAAACTTTTCCTTATGACCGCCAGATGCCTGTCAGCTTAGTTTGCTATGATTTGAGCCTTATTTGCTTTATTTGATTAAGTGTTATGATATGCTATTTGAATATTTTATTAAGCATACATGATATAAGTATTTTCTATATACTTACATGTGTCGTACCATATTTGTCACAGACTATGTCTCTCCCTTTCGGTACACATGATGAGGTAGCTGCTGCTGGACACACTTCTCCGTTGCGACAGCCAGTTCCATTTGCGGATGACCCGTTGATGGAGGTTGTCAGAGCCGCTGCTCAGCCACCCATTCCAGCTCAGCATACACACACCACTCCAGTGTCTACCTCACCATATTTACCCTGATACACCACAGCTCACCGCTCATCCCCAGCCCAGCTTTACACTTTCACCCAGCATGTTCAGGATACCCCACCCATCAGCCGGAGCACGGCTCGTATGTTGGTATATTCTGGGTACTATCTGCGACTCTCAGATTTTCCAGTTCTATCACCTAGGAGGAGGACCAGACCAGATTATGAGGGTACCCCTACTGCATCACCATCTCAGTCACCCATATCATCTCTAGACCATTCCCCACTTAGCCAGAGACTTAGGAGATTGGTTGAGACCTACTCAGATGAGGATGAGGATCTAGTGGAGGATCCAGAGCATGTTCAGGATGAGCCTACTCCAGCTGTGATAGCACCTATTGAGCACACTCCTATTTGTGCAGATGATGACAGGGACTGAGATGCACCTATGGATTTGGATCAGGTGATGATGCCACGGGATGGTAAGGGCATCATGGAGGATGTGCAGGGTATATTCGAGGTAGGGCAGAGCTCCAGGGCTGCCCAGATACAGGATGTGAGTGACAGTCAGTAGATGGATATTGCTTGTGATGTCAGCACGGGTGTACGTGCAGCTAGCCCAGAGTACACACCGTCATCTCCTTTATTCATACCACCTCCATCTCCGATGCCTACTCCACTTCCATCACCAGTGGTTTCTCCACTTGCAGAGCTCAAGGAACCCATTGAGATGGAGCAGGTATGGATTCAGCTGGTGAATCAGGCCAGTTTACTTGATGTGCACTCAGATCAGATCGAGAGGTTGGAGCAGTCTGACCGTATTCAGAGTGTGGAGAGGATGATTGGGACTGTTGACAGGGCTGATTGTGTGTTATTTAAGGAGATGTACTCTGATCGACGTGTGATGAACGGATTGAGAGCTAGATTGGATGCTTTGGAGAGGTTGCATGGTAGAGAGCTTAGGAATTTAGATTTTAGGGCTATTGGTTTGGGCAGAGGCCAGACCAGGATGCAGGGAATGTTGAGAAGAGCTAGAGGTGTTAATCGTACTCAGTGGCAGGGGATTATGACTGCAGAGTATACGATTGGAGCAGTGATGAGAGAGAATCAGGAGTTGAGGGATCGTATTGGCCAGTTGGAGACTACCAGTGGAGGGATGACTCTAGCATTTGAGCAGTTACGCATAGATAGTGACCAAGCCTAGAGTAGTTGTAGTTGATGATGTATTCGTTAGGTTGACTAGTTATCTTTAGTATTCCAGCACTAACTTTTAACCATGCTTGTAATTTTCTAAACCTCTATCCTTTCGATATTTATATAACAAGCTTGGTTTTCTATCCGATTATTCGTTTTTCCTCTATGGTTGACTTTATTCTTGCATTCTGTTTGCACTATCCATATATTCATATGACTCTTCCTTCCATAAACAAGATCTCATTTATCGCCATCTTTTTGTGATGAAGATAAATGGCACCCAAATGAAAGTCAACCAGAGTCACACGAGGACAAACTACTAACACACCTACCCCAACAAGGACAGTAAGGGGAAGGACTGCTGAGAATGCCGGGGAGGCAAGAGCCACACAGGGCCAAGTTGCTGGGAACGCCGCCTCAACCAGGGCCGCGGCAAATCCACCAGCGGAGAATCACGCAACTCTGGATCAGCTCGTTGCTGATCGTGTGGCCGCCGCTCTCGCTGCCGCAAACAATTCGACCACCAACACCGGAACGTCAAGGCCAATGACCAACAACCGTGGTTACACTTACTCTGAATTCCGAAAGATCATGGTTGGAGGATTCGGAGGAACAGAGGGAGCCGTTGGCCTAACTAGATGGATTGAGAAGTTAGAAACCATGTTTCGCATCAGTGGTTGTAACGATGACGACAGGGTCAAGTATGCGTCTTTCACTTTCATGGATGCCGCTTTGACCTGGTGGAACAACTACATGAAGTCTGCAAACATGGATGTTGCTTATGCTATGCCGTGGGAAGACTTTAAGGAATTAGTGCTTAGAAAATATGGCCCACGAAATGAGGCCAAGAAGTTAGAGATAGAATTCTGGAATTTATAGGTGCAAAACAACAATATGGCTGCTTACAACCAGAGATTTCAGGAGCTGGCTTTGCTGTGTCCTGAAATGGTTCAGACTGAGACGAGGTTGATTGATAGGTATATCGGTGGTTTACCAAAGTCCATAAGAGGTGATGTAACTACCTCGAGAGCTGTAGATCTTCATGAAACCATGGAGACAGCAAACAAGTTGATGGATCAGGAACTGGAGGATGTTCCAGAAAAGAGTGCTGACCACAAAAGGAAGTGGGACGACCACTCGAAGGGTAGTAGCAGCAACTCTCAGAACAAGAGGCAGGATGTAGCTAAAGCTTACGCAGCTGGTTCAGGTGATAAAAGAGGGGTATGACAGGAACGCACCTCTTTGTAACCGCTGTAAGCTACATCACAAGGGACAGTGCACAGTGAAATGTAACAACTGCCAGAGAGTAGGACACTTGGCAAGGAACTGTAGGGCAAGACCCCTAGCCACCGCTCAAGCAGCACCACCCCGCAACTGTAGGGCGGAAGTCACCTGCTTTGGGTGCGGTGAAAAGGGTCATTACCAGAATGAGTGCAAAAAGCCCCGAAACCAGGGAAATGATGGTGGACCAGGCAACCAGGTAGCAGTAGCCTACAATGGAAACCAGGGCAATGGTGGAGGAGCCCGTGGAAGAGTTTATGATGTGGGCAGAAGAGAAGCCCAGGACGACCCGAATGTGGTGACGGGTACGTTTCTTTTAAATAATCGTTATGCTTCAGTACTATTCGATACGGGAGCAGATAGAAGTTTTGTGTCGACTGCTTTTAGTTCTTTAATTGATATAGCTCTAACCACCTTAGATAATGTCTTTGATGTAGAATTAGCTAACGGGAACCTAGAAAGGGTAGGTACCATTATAATAGGTTGCACTCTAAACTTATTAAACCGCCCATTCAACATTGACCTTATGCCATTAGAGTTGGGTAGTTTTGACGTCATCATAGGGATGGATTGGCTATCGAAGTATCATGCCATCATCATCTGTGATGAAAAGATCATCAGAGTACCCTATGGGAACAAAGTTCTGATAATTGAAGGAGATCGGAGTGATCGTACGCGCTCGTCAAGATTGAGCATCATCTCGTGTACGAAGGTGCAGAAGTGCATTGAGAAAGGATGCCAACTCTTTCTAGCTCATGTTACTGAGAAAAAGGAAAAGGAACCCGTAGAAAAAAGATTGGAAGATGTGCCAATCGTGAGGGATTTTCCGGAAGTTTTTCCAAAAGACCTACCTGGACTCCCACCGGCCAGACAAATCGAATTTCAAATCGATTTGGTGCCAGGAGCCGCGCCTGTAGCGCGAGCACCCTATCGGCTAGCACCTACGGAGTTACAGGAGTTGTCTGATCAATTAGCTGAACTTTCTAGAAAAGGTTTTATCAGACCGAGTTCTTCGCCGTGGGGAGTTTCGGTCTTGTTTATTAAGAAGAAGGATGGATCCTTCAGGATGTGTATTGACTATCGGGAGCTGAATAAGCTAACCATCAAGAATAGGTACCTACTCCCGAGAATTGACGATTTATTTGATCAGTTGCAAGGTTCATCGGTTTACTCCAAGATAGACCTGAGATCAGGTTATCACCAACTCCGAGTCCGGGAAGAGGATATCCCGAAGACCGCATTCCGAACCTGATATGGCCATTACGAATTCCAAGTTATGCCTTTCGGCTTGACTAATGCACCAACTGTATTCATGGACCTCATGAATCGAGTGTGTAAGCCGTATTTGGATAAATTCGTAATAGTATTCATTAATGATATCCTAATATATTCCAAGAATGAGAAAGAGCATGAGGAACATCTCAAGCTAATTCTGGAATTATTGAAAAAGGAGGAGTTATACGCCAAGTTTTTGAAGTGTGAATTCTAGATATCGACTGTGCAATTTCTGGGCCACGTGATAGATAGACAGGGCATTCACGTGGATCCCGCCAAGATTGAGGCAATAAAGGATTAGGCAACGCCCACAACACCTACTGAAATACGACAATTCTTAGGACTTGCCGGCTATTACCGAAGGTTTATTGAAGGTATTTCTAAGATAGCTAAGCCATTGACGAAACTGACACAAAAGAATGTGAAATACGACTGGGGAGATAAGGAGGAAGAAGCTTTTCAACTCCTTAAGGAAAGATTGTGTAGTGCACCTATTTTGGCCTTACCCAAAGGGTAGTGAGGATTTTGTTGTGTATTGCGATGCATCACACAAAGGTTTGGGAGCTGTGCTGATGCAGAGAGAGAAGGTGATAGCATACGCTTCTCGACAGCTAAAAACCCATGAGGAAAAACTACACAACACATGACCTAGAGTTAGGATCAGTCGTTTTTGCACTGAGAATTTGGAGGCACTATCTTTATGGCTGTTGGGAATAAAATGATCAAAGTCAAAGAGCCTGCCAAGTCGATGAAGAGCCTGCTAGTTGATTTTGTTATGTACGAAGATGTTCTACCAGTACCTTCTGGGTAGAAGGTACTGCTAGCTAATGAAGAGCCTGCCAAGCTTATGTCAAGTCGATTAGATATTTTGTAATAGATATTTAGTTGAATTATTAGTCTTTGTACATTGTTATACGTTATGTAGAAGTAGAATAGTCTTCTGTGGTGACAGAAGAATATATCAGAGTGTACATGGGTAGTTGTATTTAATTGTAGGCGCCAATATAGTCAAAGTATAGTATTATATTCATCTACTTGACAACATGTAATAAGATATCCTTATCTTATAAAAGGATATCTTAGTCACTTCTTCATGCATGCAATCTTTCACAACAATAACCACGAACCAAACTATCTCTCAAGTAACTTAGTTACTTCGAATCACAAATCCTTTTGACAATCATAGATTCAAGATTACTTTGTAATCCCGGTGATACTTAGATCATCCGTATTATTTCATCAATAATATTGAATCGTTTTGTATTAACCAAAGTTGTGTTCTTTGTTCATTGCATTCACTCATTTACTCAAACTCACCACCTTGTGTTCTTTTAAAGTGTGTTGTAGTAGATTCCGCATGCTAAACACATTCAATACATAAATATCTCTCAAACACATTACTAAGATTCATATCCCAAGTGTTTGAACTTCAAGAACATTAAACAAAAGCGTTCCACAAGTGGTATCAGAGCTAGGTTTGATATTTACTAATTTAAAAGAAAAATGGATGTTGAACATATTCAAACCAATGTTGCAGCTAAACTTCCATTACTCAAGCAAAACGAGTTTGAAATGTGGAGACTAAGGGTTGAACAATACTTTCAAGTGCAGGACTATGCACTTTGGGAGATCATTGAACAAGGCAATTCCTTCAAACCCCAAATCACCACTACAACAGTAAATGATGCTCTTGTAACAAGAATACAAGATCAACCATCAAATGCAGATGAAAAAGTTCAGAAGAGGAATGATCTAAAGGCAAGGAGTATGTTACTGATGACTATTCCAAATGATCAACTTCTGATCTTCAACAAATACAAAGATGCCAAAACCCTTTTTGAAGCAATTGTGGCTAGGTTTGGTGGTAATGATGCTACCAAGAAAACACAGAAAACCCTTCTCAAACAACAATTTGAGAACTTCACAGCCACAACCAATGAGTCTTTGGACAGTATGTTCAATAGACTTCAGAAGCTTGCAAGTCAGTTAGCCATCCATGAAGTGATGATAACTCAAGAAGACCTAAACTCTAAATTTCTTAGAAGTTTACCTTCAGAATGGTCTATGCATGTCATTGTATGGAAGAACAAGTCAGATATTGACCAGATGAGTCTCAATGATCTCTACAACAATTTCAAAATAGTAGAGCATGAAGTAAAGAAGACTACTGGGTCAAGTTCTGGAAATATGGCTTTTGTTTCATCCCCAAGCATGTCAAAGGTTGATAATGAAGAACAAGGTAGCAGAGAAGAAGGTACTGCTAATACAACCTTTGGTACTGCTAGTACTTCTGGTAGTACCAAATCCATATTAGATGAAACAATTGGGTGTGCTTTTCTTACATCTCAGCACAATGGGTCTGTATTATCATTTGAAGACCTTCAAGAGATTCATCCTGATGATCTTGAAGAAATGGACATAAAGTGGCAACTTTCACTTTTAAGCATTAGAGCCAAGAAGTTGATGATGAGGACTAGGCAAGAAGATTCTGATAGATGGAAATGAGCCTGCTGGCTATGATAAGTCAAAGGTGGAGTGTTACAACTGCCACATGAAAGGTCACTACTCTAGAGAGTGTAGAAGACCTAAGAAGCAGGATGACAAGGGTAGAGGGTTTGACAACAGAAATAAAGGAAGCTTTGAGAAGAAAGGAAGCTTTGAAAGCAAGAGTAAGGTTGTTGAAGTTGCAGAGCCAAAAGCAATGGTTGCTATTGATGGCATGGGTTTTGATTGGAGTTTCATGGGTGAAGATGAGTCAACTTCTGATGAATTGGCTTTGATGGCATTCTCCACACCTGAGGTACAAATTATCAAATGTTCTAATGATTGTGAATCTTTTAAAGAATTAAAAATCATAAGTAAAGCTTATGATACAGAAGTATTAGAACATAGAAAAACCCAACAAACCTTATTTAACCATAAGTGTGGTATGTCCAAGCTAGAAAAACAAATCATTCACTATAGAGAAAATGAACTCACATTTTCTGATGCTAAAGGTGCTCTTAATAGACAAATATATTTGAAAGATACTGAAATAGAAATGTTAAGGACTGAATGCACTAAAGTGACATTAGCTAGAGACAATATTCAACTGACTGTTACTAAATTAGAAAATGCTTCTGAGTGTACTAAGAGCATAGTAGAGAATCAGTTAAATAAGAAAATAAAATCAGGGATAGGATATAATGAATGTCCACCTCCTTATAGAGGAATTCCATGTCCCCAGGGTAGTGATCTTGCTGTATCAGGTTTACATGAATTTGTTAACAAACCATTAGATAAACCTGTAGTGATAAGTGAACCTTCTGAGAGTGCTAAGAATGTTCCACTCTCTAAGGTGCTCACTGATAAGAGACCAGATGTCCTAATTATTGAGGATTGGGTATCTGATGATGATGAAGATCAGACTATTCCTATCAAAGGAATCAAAGTAGGACCAACCAGTCCTAAGAAAGTAGAAGTTAAAGCTAAGGCCAAAACTGTTTTGAAGACAGTTGAAAGTTGTAAAAATTGTAATAACAAACCTAGGGGAAGCCAAAGAAATTGGAACAACCTAAAGTCACAACAACTAGGTGATGACTTTGTTATGTTTAATAAGGCTTGTTATTATTGTGGTAGCTTTAATCATCTTCATGCTTATTGTAATAAATGGGTTTCTGGGAGTAAATCAAAAGCTAAAACAAATGTTACTCACCCCAGAAAAAGTTTTGTTAAGTCTAACATCACAAATGATAAACATACTGTTAGACAACATAAGCCTGTTATTACAAAACCAACTAAAAAGGGTACAAGAAACACTTTCAAAAGTGTACCAAAAGTTGAGAAGAATCCTATTCAAAAGATAAATGTGGTCAAAACAAAAGTTTGGAGTCCAAAAACCAAAGGTCCTGCTAGACCAAAAGGTCCTGCTAGACCACATGGTACTGCCAAAATTGGTATTGCCAAAATTGGTACTGATAGACCAAAGACCACACAATAGATTAGAAGGGAAAGTGCTGTTAAGTCCTCAGCATGTTGGATTTGGAAACCAATCCAATCAAAAGGTGCATCAACAATCCTGAAAAGGTTTGACTTCATTGATGCAAGAGGCAAACCCAAGTCTGTCATGGCTTGGGTACCCCAAGGAAACTAATATGTTTATTTATGTGCAGGAACATTCAACTGATTTTGAAGATCAAGGATATGTTGATAGTGGGTGTTCAAGGCACATGACAGGCAACATTTCATTCCTCTCAGATTTCAAAACATTTGATGGAGGATATGTTACCTTTGGGGGTGGAATAAAAGGAAAGATCACTGGTAAAGGTACTATCAAAACCAGTAAAATAGATTTTGAAAATGTGTATTTTGTGAAAGAACTTCAGTTTAATCTTCTTAGTGTCTCACAAATGTGTGACAAAAAGAACAATGTTCTATTTACTGACAATGGATGTATGGTTCTTTCTTCTGATTTTAAGATGCCTGATGAGAGTCAGATACTTCTTAAAATTCCAAAAAGGAACAATATGTATAGTGTCAATTTAAAGAACATTGATCCCAAGGAAGGTTTAACTTGTTTGGTAGCAAAAGCCTCATTGGATGAATCTATGTTTTGGCATAGAAGGCTTGGTCATGTAAACTTTAAAACAATCAACACTATTGCAAAATATGATTTAGTAAGAGGTTTACCCAACAAAATTTTCCAAAACGACCAAACTTGTGTTGACTGTCTAAAAGGCAAACAACATAGAGCTTCTTGTAAGCCCAAGACCCAAAACTCTATTACTCAGGCTTTACATATGCTTCATATGGATCTCTTTGGTCCTACTAATGTGTGCAGCTTGAATGGAAAGAAATATTGTCTGGTTGTTACTGATGACTATAGCAGATTTTCATGGGTTTTCTTCTTAAGATCTAAACATGAAACTAGTGAGATACTTAAAACCTATATCACTGAGGTAGAAAACCAATCTGATAAGAAAGTCAAAATCATCAGGTGTGACAATGGGACAGAGTTCAAGAATAGAGTTATGGATGACTTTTGCAAGGAAAAAGGCATAAAAAGAGAGTTTAGTGTAGCTAGAACACCTCAACAAAATGGAGTAGCAGAAAGGAAGAATAGAACACTTATAGAGGCTGCTAGAACTATGTTAGTAGACTCTAAGTTGCCTAGTTTATTTTGGGCTGAAGCAGTTGGTACTGCTTGTTATGTACAAAACAGGGTTCTTGTGACAAAACCACATAGAAAAACACCTTATGAACTTTTCTTTGGTAGAAAACCATCTTTAAGTTTTATGAGACCTTTTGGTTGTCAAGTCACTATTCTCAATACCAAAGATCATTTAGGCAAATTTGATGGAAAAGCAGATGTTGGCTTTTTGATAGGGTATTCCTTGCAGAGTAAGGCCTATAGAGTGTTTAACACTTGCACTAGGCTAGTAGAAGAAAAACTTCACATAGAGTTTCAAGAGAAACTAGCAAATGTGAAAGGAGTTGGACCAGATTGGATGTTTGATGTTGATAGGCTTTCAGAGTCTATGAATTATGTGCCTGTTACAGGTACAAATGCTAATGAAAATGCAGGTTCTGAAGACAATGTTGACTCTCCTAAAAATCAAGATTACATCTGGATGCCAATTTGGAAAAGTATGGATCTATCTTCAAGTGAAGAAGGACCTTCAGACACAACAATTGAAGGCAATGAAGAAGATCAAGGAACTCAGAATCAAGAGAATCAAGAAAGTGGTGCTAATGACAATGGTACTGCCAGTTCTTCAGATGGTCCTGCTAGTACAAGTATTGGTACTGCTGAGCCATTGAATGTTCAAATAGATGATTCTTTTCAAGAAGAAGTTGGGATTAGCAATCTTCCAACTACATATGAAGTTCCTAAAACACCAAACACTAGAATTCTCAAAGATCACTCAACTGATGATGTGATTGGTAGCATGACTTCTGGTGTTAGAACAAGATCTCAAGTTGGTTTATCTCAAGTCTTATCCTCAAATGAAGAAGGGTTAATCTCCTCTATGTATGAAGAAAAGAATAATGATAATTCCAATATATGCCTGTTTTCATGTTTTCTATCTCAGGCTGAACCCAAAAACATAAACAAAGCTTTAGATGATGCAAGTTGGGTGGAAGCTATGCAAGAAGAGCTTCTCCAATTCAAGATTCAGAAGGTTTGGATATTGGTTGATTTGCCAAGAGGTCATAGGGCAATTGGAACCAAATGGGTGTTCAGAAACAAGAAAGATGAAAGGGGTATAGTGATCAGAAACAAGGCTAGATTGGTAGCACAAGGATATACTCAAGAGGAAGGGGTAGATTATGAAGAAGTGTTTGCTCCAGTTGCAAGACTTGAAGCAATTAGGCTTTTCTTAGCCTATGCTTCATTCATAGGCTTCACTGTCTATCAAATGGATGTTAAGAGTGCATTTTTGTATGGTGAAATTGAAGAACCAGTTTATGTATCTCAACCTCCAGGCTTCATTGATGCTGAGTATCCAGATAAAGTTTACAAAGTTACCAAGGCTTTGTATGGTCTACACCAAGCTCCAAGGGCATGGTATGAAACATTGGCTTGTTTTCTACTAGAAAGTGGATTCCAAAGAGGCAGGATTGATCCAACTTTGTTCATCAAAAGGACAAAGAAAGACATCTTGTTAGTGCAGATTTATGTTGATGACATAATCTTTGGATCAACAAACCAAGACTTGTGTGTAGAATTTGAAAAACTTATGCACAGTAAGTTTGAAATGAGTTCCATGGGGGAACTTACTTTCTTTTTAGGTCTCCAAGTGAAACAAACAAAAGAAGGCATATTTATCAGCCAAGATAAATATGTAGCTGAGATCTTAAGAAAATTTAATTTTGCTGATTCTAAGGTTGCAAGTACACCAATGGATCCAGACAAAGGGCTACTCAAGGATGCTGAAGGAGAAGATATGGATTTGCACAATTATAGATCTATGATTGGGTCCTTGATGTATCTTACATCATCAAGACCAGATATCATGTTCTCAGTATGTGTATGTGCAAGGTTTCAAATACATCCCAAGATCTCTCATCTCACAGCAGTCAAAAGAATCTTTAGATATCTTAAGGGTCAACCTAGGTTGGGTCTTTGGTATCCAAGGGAATCATCTTTTGAATTGATGGCTTATTCGGATAGTGACTATGCTGGTGCAACACTAGACAGAAAATCCACAACTGGTGGATGTCAATTTCTTGGTTGCAGACTAATCTCTTGGCAATGCAAGAAACAAACAATGGTGGCCAATTCTACAACTGAAGCAGAATATGTTGCTGGTGCAAGTTGTTGTGGGCAAGTTCTTTGGATCCAAAATCAATTGCTTGACTATGGGTACAATTTTCTTAACACCATTATTTATATTGACAATAGCAGTACTATTTGTATCATTAAAAACCCAGTTCAACACTCAAAAACAAAACATATTGAAATCAGACACCATTTCATAAGGGATTGCAATGAGAAGAGGTTAATTCAAGTAGTTAAAATTGATTCTGAAAAGAATTATGCAGACCTTCTCACCAAAGCTTTTGATTTAGGTAGATTCAAATATCTTGTAGGAGGTATTGGAATGATAAATCTTTGAAAAACATGTGTTTTTGTTCATAAAAATTAACTGGTATTGGATTTTAAACATGGTACTGCTAGTTAGTCAAAAGGTCCTGTTAGTTCATAATTGGTCCTGCTGATACAAAATTGCTATGTTTTGTTCATATAAATGCTTGAATGTTTACAATTATATAGATCAAGTGTTCTACACTTTGTTCTTTTGGTTTGCAACTAACATATTTCAGGTTGATAACAAAACAAGAGTTCTTTCAAACAAAAGGGGCAACAAAAGTTATATTCATCTCAGGAGAAATAACAATCTCAGGGGAGGAATTAATAGCCCAAAATGGAAGAAAGACCAATTTATGAAAGAAAAGACAAGAGCATACAAGATGATGCAGAGTTGAAATAGAGAGAGTTAGCTCATATATCTAGAAGGGATGAAGCATTTCTCAAAGGAGAAAGTTCTATCTAGATCAAACTAAGAAAGGTTTCAACTCAAAGGCATGACATTAGATGATTTCACTTGTTGAACTAATCATCCAAGATACACAGCATCATTGCCTTTCTAAATTTCCTCCATCCAAGGAAATTGCACCATCTTTGGGCCATCATGGCTTTTGGTATTCAGCTCACCAAGTTTTCACAAACTTAAGAGTTGGCTAGTCCTTAAGCAAACGGCTTTTGGTAAAGACAAATCAAATCCGTTGATGGTTGATAGTTTACCAAAAACTATATGGTTGTTAACTGACCATACTTAATTGTAAATAGTTAGCTAGTCCTTAAGCAAACGGCTTTTGGTAAAGACAACTCAAATCCGTTGATAGCTGGTAGTTTGCTAAAAACTATAAGGGATTTTTATAAAACTTTCAAAGTGTTTTGTACTGGTAGTTCAAAATTGGTATGCTAGTATAAAAAGGTACTGCTAAATAGCCGTTGAGCCTGTCAGAAAAAGTTTTAGCCATTAGGCCTGGTAGTTAAAATTAGCCGTTGGGGTAGTTATGTAATTCACTGATGATTATATTATATTATATTTTACATATAAAAGATCTTTTTAACCGCCTTTTCATTTACTTATTATAATCTTTCTTATTGTCGGTTAAAAGTAATTCTCTCATATCTTCTTTCATCAGTCCCTATCATAATTCACATACACCTTTCATCTTCTACCAGTACTACCAACAAATCCCACCAACATATTAAAAATTTTCATTATGGCTTCCACAGTTGTTCTAGATTTTGTCCAACGTCACAATCAGTTAGCATTTTTGGAAAAGTCAGAGGATAATGCCTCATTTCATCAAGTAGTGGACTTTTTAAACAACTCCTACATCAGGTTTGCTTTGCTAGTCAATCCCACTATTTATGAAAATCAAATTTTACAATTTTGGCAATCTGCTAAAATTAAAACTTCTGAAAATGGGGAACAAAGAATAAAAGCCAAAGTAGATGGTAAACATTTGACTCTTACTGAGTCATCCTTAAGAAGGCATCTTCATTTGGATGATTCTGATGGTATTAGTCAGTTACCAGATACTGAAATTTTTGAAAATTTAACAAGAATGGGGTATCATGCTGAGTCCAACAAACTCACTTTTCTGAAAAAGCATCTTACTCCACAATGGAGATTTTTGATTCACACAATCCTTCACTGTTTGAGCCAGAAGAAAACCTCTTGGGAGCAATTTAGTGGCAACATGGCCTCTGCTCTCATTTGCTTAGCAACAAACAGAAAATACAACTTTTCTAAATATATTTTTGAAGGATTGATAAACAATGTGAAAAGTAAAACAAAGTTTTTGATGTATCCAAGATTTATTGGTTGCATCATTGGAAAATTACAACATGTGTTGCTTCCCACAGACTCGGTTTATGAAACACCAAAACTTTCTCACAAAGTATTTTCAAATATGAGAATTGGTTTTAGAGGAGAGGAAGTTCCACTTTTTGATGAAATGGTACCACAACATCCAGAAGAACCCACACCATCTGCTGATACACCATCATCTAGTTCTTCACATGGTTTCATTTCACAAACACATCAAAAATCACCAACACCATCTCCAGTACCATCAGCAACACCACCACCATCCCCACATCATATATTACAAACCCAATCACCTCAGACAATGCAGGAGTTGAAAGACAAGGTGAAGTTCTTAGAGAATGCTCTTAAAAGTCAAAATGAAAGGTTTTCTCAGATCAACATCAAATTGGTCAAGAGGGTTAAGAGATTGGAGGGTGAAGTGAAGAAGTTAAAAGGTAAAAAGTCTGCAAAGGTTGTTTTATCTAGTTCTTCACAGTCAGATGCTGATAGGATAGATCACTCTTCCAAAAAGGGGAGGAAGGATAGGTCTGAAGATGAGGAAGAAGAGGAGGAACAGGCTAAATTTGAATTCCATGATGGAACTCAAGTTTATGATGAAGAGCCTGTTGGAGCAGGGCAAGAGCCTGTTGGAGCAGGGCAAGAGCCTGCTAGGCCAGAAGAAGAGTCTGCTAGGAGAGAAAGGCTATTGGCTATGGGGTATAAAGGGTCTGCTGAGAGAGTGTACAAGAGAAAGAGGGTTTTAATTGCTGATGAGCAATCTTCTGCTCCATCACAAGATTCACCTCCAAAGGATAAGGGCAAAGGTATTCTGATTGAAGATGAGCCAAAGTCCAAGAAGTTGAAAAGAACTCAGCAAATTCAGATGGCTTTAGGAGAAGAAGAGGCCAAGAGGGTTCATGAAGAAGAGCTAAAAGCACTTGAAGCTTCAAGAATGCTTGAAGAAATGAAAGAGCAGAAAGATGCTGAAGATGCTGCTCAAGCTCTTATTGATTCTCAAGCTGCACAAATATTTGATGCACAACTACAATGGATTATCTCTATTGATCCAATTGTAAGAGGTCAAGCCTCTGTGTATATGGATGATGAGTCTCTCAGTGTAGAAGAAAAGACAGCCAAGCTTGAAGAATTCATCACCAAAAAGTATAGAGAAGAAGCCTTAAATGATGTATTTCAGCAGATCATGCAGTATAAGGAGAAAGGGTTTAAATTGCCACATGATCAGAAAGAGCAGATGAAGTTCTTCAAGTTATATCTGAAAAGGTCAGCAAATTGGAAGGATCATCAACTCAAAAGAAAATCATTTGAAGAGTTGCAGCATCTATACATTGAAGCATACAAAAAGAACCACTGCACTCCTCCTGAACACACACAAGAAAGGTCTTCAAAGAAGAAGGAAGATGCTCAGATGAAAGAAGTAGCAAAATTGGACACAGAGCAAGTAAGTAAAATGTTGATAACTTTACCTACTATCATACATGCTGATCCAATTAGGTCTAGACACCCTATAATTGATTGGGAAATACACCATGATAGATTTGGTAAGTCATGGAAAGTATCAAGGGTTGGGGGACAGTCTGCTATCTTCAAGAATTTTGAAAATTTAGTTAGAGCATCTGATAGAGCAGATTTAGAAGAATTGTGGAATCTAGTGCAGATTAGGCTAGCCACAAATTCTAGCAATGATGTTAAGGAACAGGAATTATGGGTTGAATTCAATAGGATGTTTGATCCTGATCCCAAAGATGATTATTGGAAGTTTCCATATTATGATCCATCTACAACCTGGGAATTCCTAAGTCATTGCAGTGTTCATCATTTGTACACATCAAGTGGGATTGAACTCTTTATGCTGGCTGAGAAAGAGTATCCACTTAGTTATGAAGTGCTCTCAACTATGATCTCCAAGAGGTTAAGGTGTGACAAAGATGATGAAAACTCAGAAATTGTTCAAAGTTTGCTAAGGAGCATATTTGAACAATGTGAAAGAAAAAGGAAGGATAGAAAGTAAGGGTTTTTGGAAGAGTTCTCAAATCCTCAAGGTATGTATTTTATTCATCAGAAACTTGTATATTTTAATGGAAATAACAAGTTTAGGGGAGGATTGTTGGGAATAAAATGATCAAAGTCAAAGAGCCTGCCAAGTCGATGAAGAGCCTGCTAGTTGATTTTGTTATGTACGAAGATGTTCTACCAGTACCTTCTGGGTAGAAGGTACTGCTAGCTAATGAAGAGCCTGCCAAGCTTATGTCAAGTCGATTAGATATTTTGTAATAGATATTTAGTTGAATTATTAGTCTTTGTACATTGTTATACGTTATGTAGAAGTAGAATAGTCTTCTGTGGTGACAGAAGAATATATCAGAGTGTACATGGGTAGTTGTATTTAATTGTAGGCGCCAATATAGTCAAAGTATAGTATTATATTCATCTACTTGACAACATGTAATAAGATATCCTTATCTTATAAAAGGATATCTTAGTCACTTCTTCATGCATGCAATCTTTCACAACAATAACCACGAACCAAACTATCTCTCAAGTAACTTAGTTACTTCGAATCACAAATCCTTTTGACAATCATAGATTCAAGATTACTTTGTAATCCCGGTGATACTTAGATCATCCGTATTATTTCATCAATAATATTGAATCGTTTTGTATTAACCAAAGTTGTGTTCTTTGTTCATTGCATTCACTCATTTACTCAAACTCACCACCTTGTGTTCTTTTAAAGTGTGTTGTAGTAGATTCCGCATGCTAAACACATTCAATACATAAATATCTCTCAAACACATTACTAAGATTCATATCCCAAGTGTTTGAACTTAAAGAACATTAAACAAAAGCGTTCCACAATCTTTATGGCACTAAGTGCGTGGTGTATACCGACCACAAAAGTCTACAGCACATTTTGAACCAGAAGGAGTTGAACATGAGACAGTGCCGATGGTTGGAATTGCTTAGCGACTATGACTGTGAGATCCGTTACCACCCAGGCAAGGCAAATGTGGTTGCCGACGCCCTCAGCAGAAAAGAGCGGATCAAACCCCTCAGAGTCAGATCGTTAGGGATGATGATCAGTTCGCCGCTTCCAGCAAAAATTCTTGAGGCTCAGGGTAAGGCACTCAGGGATGAAAAGATCCGATGGAGTTTTGTGCTATGAGGACAGGAGTTGGATCCCGCTATATGGAGGAATTCGTGATTTGATTATGCACGAATCCCACAAATCCAAGTAATCCATCCATCCAGGATCTGACAAGATGTACTTAGATTTGAAGAAGTTGTATTGGTGGCCAAACATGAAGGCCGATATAGCTGAGTATGTCAGTAAGTGTTTAACGTGCTCAAAGGTCAAGGCTGAACACCAGAGACCATCTGGTCTGCTTGTTCAACCTGAAATCCCAGAATGGAAATGGGAGCGTATCACTATGGATTTTATCACCAAGCTGCCTAAGACGTCGAGCGGTTACGACACGATCTGGGTGATCATTGACCGTCTCATTAAATCAGCTCATTTCCTTCCTATTAAGGAGAATGATAGCATGGACAAACTTGCGCGACTGTATGTGAAGGAAATCGTCGCAAGGCATGGTGTGACTGTTTCTATTATCTCTGATCGAGACAGCCGATTCACGTCAAATTTTTGGAGGTCGCTTCAAGACGCATTGGGAACCGACCTTGACATGAGTACAACTTATCATCCTCAGACTGATGGTCAAAGTAAAAGGACCATCCAGACATTTGAGGACATGCTGAGAGCCTGTGTGATTGACTTCGGGAATGGCTGGGATAGGCATTTGCCTTTAGCAGAGTTTTCCTACAACAACAGCTATCACACCAGCATTAAGGCTGCACCGTATGAGGCACTTTATGGTCGTAAGTGCAGATTGCCAATATGTTGTGCTGAGGTCGGAGAAAGCCAACTTATCGGACCAGACCTAGTCCACGAGACTACTGAGAAGATCGTGCAGATCAAGAGCCAAATGCAAGCGGCTCGTGACCGTCAAAAGAGTAATGCCGACAAGAGGCGAAAACCCCTTGAGTTCCAAGTGGGTGACAACATGATGTTAAAGGTCTCGCCATGGAAAGGCGTGATAATATTTGGCAAGCGTGGTAAGCTAAACCCTCGCTATATTGGACCTTTCAAAATTCTTGCCAGGATCAGGCCGGTAGCCTACCGACTCGAACTGCCATCTGAGCTCAGCGCTGTGCATGACATTTTTCATGTCAGCAACTTGAAAAAGTGCTTAGCTGATGATAACGCTGTCATTCCTTTGGATGAGATTCAGCTTGACGAGAAACTGAATTTCATTGAAGAACCGACTGAAATCATGGACCGGGAAGTTAAACGAATAAAGCAGAGTTGTATCCCAATTGTGAAGGTCCATTGGAACTCTTGCAGAGGCCCCGAGTACACCTGGGAGGTTGAGGATGAAATCAAGCGAAAATATCCTCATCTCTTTTCGAACCCAACGAGTAACGTAAATTGAAATCCAGGACGAATTTCCCGATTAGCTGGGGAGACTGTGACAAATGATAATTTTCACGTTGTTAATTAATGATAAATGGTTATTTATTATTTTTAAGATGAGCATTTCTATGCGCGTTTGCATGTTTCTAAGTATTTTTGAGCATTTTTGGGAGCTGTCCCGCATACGGTAGCTTACAGTCACTGCAGAAAAAGTTTATTTTTGTCAGTAAACATAAATTATTCCATTCCTGATGTTACTGACAAGTTTTGTAATTAACTGAGAGCTTTCTCACATTTTACTGAAAAGCAACCGCACACGCATACCAACAACATAGTATATATGGTAGCAGTCAAATAAATATATTTTTGAGTCAGTAATAATTATTTATTATATTTTTGACAAAAACGTGGATAAAAACTTTATTTTACGCATACGTGTCCAAAAACATCAAACCGGGACTTTACGGTAACATTTTAGCTCAAACCGACACACGATACACCAACGAGGAGTAAAAATAATTTCCCTCCCCCTCTAATTTGTCCATACCCGGCCACAAGTAAAACTCCCCCACTATGGGACAAATTTTTACCACTAACTCATATTTATCTTATAAATATTAGGTCATTACCCTAAATGACACACAAACAAGTTTTCTTATCCATTTCTACTCACAAAAACTTCCTTGATCATTTTTCTTCAAAAACTCACGGCTCATATAAAGATTTCAAGATCCACAAAATTTCTTTGAAGTTCAAGTTAATCGGGGTGTATATTCAAGAGTTTCGGGTTAATTAGAACGTGTTTTGGGTAAATTTGGTGCAATTTGGGTCACTCTTGGTCATCCTAGCTCACGTACAAACATAAGCACTGTAAGCAAACATCAAAACTTTTCTAATCTTGTTGATTTCATGTTCATATGTTGTTTAATGATGTTACCAAGTGTTAAATGTGTATATTTTGTTAAAATGAAAAAGCTAGGACTTGGTATTTAATTATGTAGTGCTCCAAAATTTTGAAGTATTTGTACAAATTAGAGTATTTCTTGCTTGTGTGGTAAATCTTGTTGTATGTGGTACTAGTTTGATGATACAAATGTGATTTGTGTTAATTACGCGAGTTTAAGACAATATATACATTTTTATGGTTATATATATGGATCGGCTAAAATAAAAATACAAAACCATTGGGGTTTTGAAAAATATGAAATTTTGGCTCAAGTGGTGAAATGGTGGAATTAATGCTTAAAAGTTTATTTTGAATAGCTTATTGAATAAGCCATAACTAATTGTGTTTAGCTTATAAAAATATGGTTTTGGGTCGTATGGTACTATATGGGTCGAACCCATTAAATTTTGGTCATGGTTGACTTTTTAGTTTAATAACTTATTTATAAGTGCTTAATTGATTTAATTAAAATGCGTTACGTAATTAATGTTACTAATAAGAAATTTGGGCTTAAACTAATACTTTTGGGCTTGTGAGGTTTCGGTGACAGTTGGGCCGAGCCCAACCCAACTCGGTCATAGTTGACTTTTTGACCAAACGTGGTAACAAATGTGTTAAATTAAATTTTTAGCAAACTAACGATATATATATCGTAACTTAAAAAGGCTAAATAATTTTGGACTAAAAATTGGACTATTGGGCTCATTTAATGATTTTCGGCCCAATAAATATGTCGGGTGACAAAAATGAGTTTTGAAATATTTTTCGACCCACTATAAATAATTTACTTAACGATACGATATATATATATATATATATATATATATATATATATATATATATATATATATATATATATATATATATATATATATATATATAATTAAAACTAGTTTGGACTTGTTTTGAGACGCGTTAGTCTCATAAAGGGTAATAAATGAAAATTTGACCAAATCTTTATAAATGTTGACTTTTGAAGGTATATTGACTAAACGTTGACTTTGTATCGAAATCTATTATTAATAAGTAAACGTGACGATAACGATATTTATAACGATAAATATACTTACAACGACTAAAATATATATATTACGGACAAACTTTATAACAAGGCGAGTTATTTAAATTGCAACACATGAGAAAATGGAAATGTTTGAATAAACGAATGGGTCATGCCCAATTTTTTCTAAAATTCCAACACTTAGAGTATTTTGATAAAAATACTTACATTTGTTTAATTTTCTAAATACTTAACAATTATTCCAAATTTCTTATAATTAAGATTATATTATAAATAATAAACAATATTTATAATATAATATTCCTCCACTAACACTATTATTTTATTAATTTCTCAAAATCTATTTAATTAATTATAACCTTAATTAATTAAATACATAATTACTACACTTTACCTAATATATATGTATGATAATATATATATTACTTACGAAATTTAACGACGAATACTAGCATGGATGTTCCGTCACACGTATTCCCACCGTACACTTTCACCATGAGCCACCACCAAGAGTTATATACGATAAATCATTTTGAAATATACTTTACCACACAGCAAGCAAGAAATACACGAGCACTGATCACCCGTAAACTTTTCAATTAAAGTAAAGACATATAAGACACGAATATTTCGCTAAGACTTACCATACTGATTTAGGTTGCGTGTCGGAGCGGTTGCACTGTTTTGTTGATTGATTAGCAGGTTGCTATTGTTTTAAGGTGAGTTTATAGCTCCATATTTTTATACGATTTGTTTTATAAGCTTTGGGGTGAGAAACATGCAAAACTGTTTTCATGGACCAAAAATAGATTTTGTTTTTATACACACTTGTATGCAGAAACCTAAGTTTAGCTGAATCCCATTGCGCCCACTATCATCAACCGTCAATTCCCACTGGGAAACCATGTGATATAATATGACACCCCCGTTCGGTTGGCTCGGCATAGTCAATGCGAACGTATACCATATGAAATTAGTCTGAGTGTCTGGGGATTAACACTCGCGGGCACCCCTTTATTTGCTAATGCCATCTTGGCATGCTGTTTTGTCTAGTTCGGTTAGATGAGGCTTAGTGTTTGCATAGCAGGATAGTGTGTTATTGCAGAATTGTTTGCTGAATATTGCTATGGTCCATATGTGCTTATTTACTTTAAACCTATGAACTCACCAGCATTAGCTAACTTTTAGCATGTTGTTCTCAGGAAACTGAGGTGTGTTTTAGTGAAGGCAGGGCATGGCGATGGTCATAATAATTGTTCAAAATGTTTTTATTATTGCTTTAACTCTGAAATTTAGACTGCTTTGTTAAATGGGCTACATTTTATTTGAAATGAATTTTATGTAAGACAACATGACTTTGAATATGTAATGTATATTAAAAAGGATTTTTAATCCGTTCTCTATATCTTGTGTTGTGATTATCGATTTAGTAGCACCCAAAGTGTATGCTTCCGCAATATTATGACTTTGGGGGTGTTACATAATCTTCCGATAAGCATCTGGGCAAAGTTGCGAGACATGAATCCCATAACTAGACAACAGTTGTAATAGCAAAGGAGAAACGGGAAAATGCATATATTCCCGCCTCCAAAAAGTTCTGGTAGATACCCACCATACCGTCTAGAGCCTTCGTGATCCCCACCGAATGGTACGACGCTTGCACATTGAGATAACCAGGTAGCCCAAATCTAGTACATAACGTTTTTACGTCCAGGACAGAAAGATCGGTCCCAAAGGTATGTATAACATCTATGTGTTTAGCATCCATTAAGGAAAAAGTAAGTAACACAGAAGACATCCATCTACTCAAATTAGCTATTTGTAGAAAACCTCAAAACAAGGAAACGTTGAATGTGAATAAGGGATAGAACCAATTATTTTAACAGTAGACCTATAGGCACAACCAAAGGATATAATTCATTTTTTTTACTGAACACTGTGGCGATTAGTAATGATTGCGAGTAAAAATTATTTTAAAAAAATAAAAAGATTCTTTCTTTTACTAATGTCACACGCCAATTAAGTCAGTATATATAGCCCATGCATGGCCTTGAAACCAAGGTATTTAGGATCGGGATCTTACCTAGAATCGTTTTCGGCTTTGCAAGATCGTGATCGTAGGATCGGATCGGGATCGTAAGATCCTATGAAAATGTTTATATTCTTGTATAGGGGTTGTAGTTTTATATTTCTATATAATATTTCATATGATAAACGAATTTAAATGGATGATAAAAGAAAAAGTTATATGTTTAAGTACCGTAGTAGTAGAATATTAGATATATTGCAATGGTCACTTGCACAAAGTTACTCCATACGTGCACCAACTTCTTGTTCAATGTTTTTTATTATAGGTTTTTCGTGATAACATTTAGATTAATGCAAAAATATAGTGTTAATTTATTGGTACGTGATTATGTGACTTTTTTTTATTACAGTATATAGATTAATGCAAAAAGATAAATGGATTGTATCTGAAAATGAAACGACATAATTTATAATAGAGGGAAACACAATATTTTTTTCTCTTGATAATCAAATAAATTAAATTAGGATATTCTGATAATATTACTGAAAATTTTTAACATATAATTCATGCTTTTATATGAAACATAAAATAAATTATGAACAAAATTGTGTCAACTATCTAGATGGTTTACTTCAAAAACAAGCTTCTGACATGTTACAAAGCACAAAATCGTTTTTCATAATAAACCCAAAAAAACACATCTAAACTACTTCTAAATAGTCCATAAAAGCATAATAATTTGACACTCATTAATCTTGCAAAATACAATCAATTAACAGCATTAAAATAATAGCTTTAATTAAAAATTCTTAGTCATTAAGCTTTAAGATATGGACTTACCACTACTTTTTGCCTTAGTGCTACACCCCCTGGTTCGCAAAATTAGAGACTCTTTTGATCTTGCCCTCCAAACGTGGTACCTGGATGATGGCACTATTATTGGTGATACTCTGGTCGTGGGGAAAGTCTTAGATCTTATTATGTCAGATGGACCTAGTTATGGCTTGCACCTTAACGTGGATAAAACTAAGGTTTTCTGGCCAACCGAGGATCCCAGAAGCAGGCTCACAGGTGTCTTTCCGCCGAATATTGCTCGCCCTTCACGCGGTGTTAAATTATTGGGCGGGCCGGCTAGCGTGGACTTTGAGTTTTGTAGTGGGCTTGCTATGAAAAGGGTTGCTAAAACCATCGAGCTTATGGATGCCGTTGCTAGGCTTAATGATCCTCAATGTGAGTTGCTCCTTCTTCGTGCTTGTGCAGGTATTTCAAAGTTATACTTCTCTATGCGCACATGTTCTCCCCGAGTCTTTGAGGATGCCCAGACTTCGTTTGATGCGGCGCTTCGTTCCTCTATGGAACGTATTGTCACTGCTTCTGGACCTGGGTTTGGGGATTGGCAATGGAGATTGGCCACGCTTCCGTTTGAGTTTGGGGGGCTTGGCATATATTCTGCAGGTGATGTCTTGAATTATGTTTTCCTTGCGTCTAGACTCCAATCTGCTGGCTTACAGGCTAAGCTCCTCTAACAGTCTGGCATAGTAAATCATGGATCTTCCTTTAATGACGCTCTGTGTACTTTTAACGCGAAATGGAGTTCGACCTCTTAAGTAACCCGAATGAGATCGCTGCCCCCAAACTTATGAAGAAATTGGCAGATATATATTTCACACGTGTTACTAAAACGGCTGAATCCACTTTTGGCCTATCCCCTCGACAGATGGCGCTTTGGAGATCACAACGTGAAGACTACACCTCCGATTGGCTTAGGGTGGCCCCGATATTTGGGTTGGGGCAGACTATGAACGCTAGAACTTACCGGTGTGTTTTATGCTACCGCCTGGGTGTCCCCCTTTTCTCGGTCCAGATGCCGTGCTCTGCTTGTTCCAGGTTATTTGCAGGAGACATTTACGGGGATCATGCTGTGTCATGTGCTGGTATTATTGGTATTAAGCACCGACACAATGTGGTGCGCGACACTCTTGTTGATATTAGCTCTCGGTCTGGGATCTCAGCTCGCAAAGAGGTTGACATTGGCCTTTGTGGAGAAAGAGACAAAAGCTTACGCCCAGCTGATGTATTGCTCTATTCTTGGGACAGTGGGCAGGATGTTTGTGTCGATTTGACAGGGTCGTCTCCTTTGACGCAATCGGGTATGGTCGATTTTGTGCCAGGACGTGTCGTGGTTGAAGCAGCACAGCACAAGCGTGTCAAATATGAGAGCAAATGTGCCGACATTGGATATGGGTTTCTTCCCTTCTCATTCTCTTCCTTTGGGGAACTTGGGAAGGATGCAGCAACCCTACTGAAACGGATCCGAAAGTTCTCAGTAACTCAAGACACCGGATCGCGAGCCGCTGCTCATATCTTTAATAGGATTAGCTTTGCAATAGCTAGAGGAGTGGGAGCCCAGTTAATATCTCGGCTCCCCTCTAATTTCTTGTAAATCCTATATTTTTCTAATGAAGTGATGTTTTATAATTAAAAAAATAAATAAATAAATATATAAATAAATAAATAAATAATAATTAAATAATAATAATAATAATAATAATAATAATAATAATAATAATAATAATAATAATAATAATAATAATAATAATAATAATAATAATAATAATAATAATAATAATAATAGTGGGCCGGCTAGTGTGGACTTTGAGTTTAGTAGTGGGCTTGCTATGAAAAGGGTTGCTAAAATCACCGAGCTTATGGATGCCGTTGCTAGGCTTAATAATCCTCAATGTGAGTTGCTCCTTCTCCGTGCTTGTTCCGGTATTTCAAAGTTATACTTCTCTATGCGCACATGTTCTCCCCGGGTCTTTGAGGGTGCCCAAACTTCTTTTGATGCGGCGCTTCGTTCCTCTATGGAACGTATTGTCACTGCTTCTGGACCTGGGTTTGGGGATTGGCAATGGAGATTGGCCACGCTTCCGTTTGAGTTTGGGGGGCTTGGTGTATATTCTGCAGGTGATGTCTTGAATTATGCTTTCCTTGCGTCTAGACTCCAATCTGCTAACTTACAGGATAAGCTCCTCCGGCAGTCTGGCATAGTAAATCATGGATCTTCCTTTAATGACGCTTTGTGTACTTTTAACGCGAAAATGGAGTTCGACCTTTTAAGTAACTCGAATGAGATCGCTGCCCCCAAACTTATGAAGAAATTGGCAGATATATATTTCACACGTGTTACTAAAACGGTTGAATCTACTTTTGGCCTATCCGCTCGACAGATGGCGCTTTGGAGATCGCAACGGGAAGACTACACCTCTGATTGGCTTAGGGTGGCCCCGATATCTGGGTTGGGGCAGACTATGAACGCTAGAACTTACCGGTGTGTCTTATGCTACCGCCTAGGTGTCCCCCTATTCTCGGTCCAGATGCCGTGCTCTGCTTGTTCCAGGTTATTTGCGGGGGACATATACGGGGACCATGCAGTGTCATGTGCTGGTATTATTGGTATTAAGCACCGATACAACGTGGTCCACGACACTCTTGCTGATATTTGCTCTCGGTCTGGGATCTCGGCTCGCAAAGAGGTTGACATTGGCCTTTGTGGAGAAAGGTACAAAAGCTTACGCCCAACTGATGTGTTGCTCTATTCTTGGGATGGTGGGCAGGAAGTTTGTGTCGATTTAAAAGGGTCGTCTCCTTTGACGCAATCGAGGTTGGCCAATTTTGTGCCTGGACGAGTGGTGGTTGAAGCAGCACAACGCAAGCGTGTCAAGTATGAGACCAAGTGTGCCAATATTGGATATGGGTTTCTTCCCTTCTCATTCTCTTTCCTTGGGGAACTTGGGAAGGATGCAGTGACCTTACTGAAATGGATCCGAAAGTTCTCATTTACTCAAGACATTGGATCGCGAGCCGCTGCTCATATTTTTAGTAGGATTAGCTTTGCAATAGCTAGAGGAGTGGGAGCCCAGTTGGTATCTCGGCTCCCCTCTAATTTCTTGTAAATCCTATGTTTTTCTAATGAAGTGATGTTTTTATAATAATAATAATAATAATAATAATAATAATAATAATAATATAATAATAATAATAATAATAATAATAATAATAATAATAATAATAATAATAATAATAATAATAATAAAAAGGCGATCCTACGATCCGATCCTACGTGCGATCCTACGATCCTGATACGATCCTACTTGTATTACGATCTTGTTAAGATCCTGATCGTTTTTTGTGTGTAGGATCGTGGGATCGTAAGATCCTACGATCAGGATCGCGATTTTGACAACTATGCTTGAAACCATACATGGGGGGCTAATGATTATACACATATAATACATATTTTTATGTGGGCCTCTTTGTTTGCTAATTATTACAGGGTAAAATGAAAGATACACTTTGTGAAGATCTGGGAAAAACGGGGTTGTACATGTATTTACAAGTATCATATCCACAAAAGAAATATTAAAAGTAGATATGTAATCAGGCCATAGTAAGGTTGTACCTATGCTTACAATTAGACTATACATGGCTTAAAAACTATAAATGGGAAGCAACTCAAGCACGATCAACACACAAAAAGAAAACAATAAAATCCTTACTTTCTCATGCAACAACAGTCCTACTTTCCCATGCAACAGTAGTTCTACTTTCTCCTACATTACAACTTATATTCTTGAACATCAAAGTAATATTTTTTGTGTCTGACTTGATCGTCGGAGTGTATTATGGGGAGTGAGTCCCGTATACATTCTAACGATACCTCTTGTTTCTTGAGTGATACAGATAAGCAGGTCCACGTGTTCGACAGTCAAAGCTCGTCATTTGGACCCGTCAACTTTGGTATCATCAACATCTATTCTCTATCCTTAAGTGTTGACACAGTGACTAACTATAACCAAGTAAATGTAGCATATTAGATTCACATAGTTGTTTAAAGTATTGATGTGTCCACATACCAGAAGGTAAAAATTCAACAAATAAACTACATAAAAAATTCAAATTGCCACAAATTGATACCTTAATATCTATAAAGATAGTACAAAATTTAATTAAGAGTCTCATAAGCTTATAGAAATCAACTGATGTATGTCATCAAATTCCAAACATATCAAAATATAAGCACAACACATGATCAGACCATATATACTAAAGAGTGAAAAGAGGGTTAGGATGTTAAAATTAAGCTAGGTATGGCCATCTTTTGGAATATATTATCCCTAAACTAGGAATTAAACTAACATTCATAATATATGCATACAATTAGTCCAAAGAATAATCGACATAAACTAAACATAATGGGAAAGATGTACCTCAATCAAAGTTGTTGCCATATCTTGATTGCACTTGGGTGAGAATTAAGAGAAAATATTGACATAAGAAGGCTGGGGTTTGGTCAAATTAATAACTGCTACTGCCTCTAATTGTTGTTGGTGGGATATTGGGTTTACCCAGTCGTAAGTAGAAAGTGGTAACCGTACAACTCTTTGGGCCTGGTGCGTGGAGGTGGGGAAGAGCTCAAAGCGTTTTGTGGAAATTGAACATGAACTCGAGCTTCGAAATAAGGCAGCTTATTTCTTTTCTCTTTGATTTTTGGTTTCATGTTTTCATGTAGTGCATAAATAGGGTTTTTATTTAGTAACAACATGAGAAAATATGTCAGATGGTGGTGTTATATAGTAGTGGTGAATAGTTGGGGGAGATGAGAGGTTAGAGAAGACAAACTATCAAGCAAAAATTTTGTTAAGGGATTTAGATAATGTGTTTTCTTATAAATGTATATATTTAAAAAAAAAGGTGTATTTGTTTAAACAAATTCACAAAAGAATCCACATAAGAAAATTTTAGATACATCAGCTGTTCTGACCAATAAATGTTAGTATAGTAACTTAATTATACAGTTTTTGAAGTACAATAATTTGAATAGACGACAAATTAGTATGGTAACTCAAAAGAACATTTTTGAAAAGTACAGTAACTCTCGAATGGAAAAACCCGTACAAAGTGCAGTGATATCACATCTTTTGAGATAAGAAAGTCAAATTTTTTTTTTTGAAAAGTGGCCTATTTGAAGGGGATTTGCACAAACCCCTCTGTAAGGGTTTCAACCCCAAAAGCAAAACCAATGCATCTCAACCAAATAACATTTTTTTTCTTTTCAAATCCAAATGCCAACCCAAACCCACCAAACAAATGGCACCTTAGATTTGAATATGAATTATGATTTAGATTTGGATTTGATGTAGGAGAGAAAAAAATATATAAAAGAAAATGATATTATAATGTAAAATAATAGTATTTTATATAATATTTTAACATTTAAAAGTAAATAAATACTAGGAAACGTTTTAGGCTGTGCTAAGCACGGCCCGAGGGTTAATTCGAGGTTTTGAAAAACGTAAATAAACAAGTTTTTGAAAACAAAATCCGAACTCTTTTTCTACTATATATAATGCAAAATGTTTTTTCTTTAGTCTTTGAAAAACATAAAAATGCGTAATGTTTAATTCTCAAAATACCCATTTAACACATAAATTTCAATCTTTTATTTACTTTCTTACATAAATATAGTTTTTAAAATAGTTGACGTATAAATAGTTTTGTTTCTAGAATTAATGTTATTTTTTCTTTCTTTTGAAATTACCTAATCTTTACCATTTCTTTAACTAATTCATCCCAATCCCGTCTCAATATCGATTCATATTTCAATCTTAATTTGTTAAAGTGGAACTGGTATGATGTTGTTGTCATATTCGAAGATGATGAAGACTTGACAACGTCAATTGCTAAATGTTACAGTGCAATGTACATCTTTCGGGTGTCACTTAAAAAAAAAGAGATGATTTGCACACTCCACATATGATTTGAACACACTAATTTATTGTGTTTGGACATTTATACCTTACAGGGGTGAAAATGTAAGGATAACTATGAGGATATAAATGTCAAAACACAATAAATTAAAGTGTCTCAATCATTTTATGAAGTGTACAAATCATATCCCTTAAAAAAATTGTTGTATATATAATAGAGCAAGTAAATAAAATTGATGACTTGTTTTGACAAAACTTACACAATACAAATCACACCCCATACTTCTACCACCCACTCCAAAGTCGAACCTAATCTCTTTACCGTTCACACCTGAGAAATTCAACCCACCATGCCACACTTGATTTGTAATCTATTTCAAACTTGAGCAATACAACCCATCAAAGTTTGATGGAACAACTCTATATATATAGCATTAAAAAATGAGTATCTGAATAAATTGCAACAATGGTTTAAAGAAGCTATGAATAATCTTTTATGACACCATCCAAATCATGAATATGTTTAGGAAGATAAACAGAACAATGTCACTAAATTGCTCTAACAACTAATGGATACTTCTTTTTTACACAATCCAATCTTTGTTTATTAGTTTAGTCTAAAAAGATGAATGTTAATAATCCAATTTTTACTCATGTCAACTATAATCCTACAAAATCAAGTACTGGTAATAACTAAAACTAAAGGATTTCTATTAATTGTGACTGTTTCCCATCCCGCCAGCGATTTTTGTACCCATTTTTCATCAGACGCAACAAATAATTGGCAATGTACACCTACCCACCCAAGACCAGGACCTCTTTGTTAGAGTTTGTAGATATAAATTAATATACGTATGTCCGGTTTCGAACACGAGACTTCGGGATTGCACACATTACGTATGAGTCTCAATGTATTAATAATTAATATAATGATTTATAATTAATTATTAAATCACAAATATTTATATGGTCGAACATGAAAAGAAGAGGGGGTTGAGTGTCGATTTTGAAACTTGAGGAGGTGTTGCACTCAAACTTGGAGAGCAAGTTTGGAGTGTATATATAAACCCCTCAAAGCTCAATATAATCGACAACATATCAATATCCCTAAACGATTTTTATAAATCGATTCCCTTTCTTCTTTTCACCCACTGACGTGCTACATTATATACAGTAAAGGAGATATGTGATATACAATGCATGTGGCATGCATTAATAATGCGTGTACTATACTTGCACAGTATATGCATGTGTATATTAGTTGCTGCTTTTATTTATTGTTAGTGGATTCGATCATGTATTATTTAGAACATCAAACCCTAGTTGTTGTGATGTTTTATTTGTGATACATGAACCTAGCTTTTCACATTGAGACGCTAGTAATACGTGTGTACAAGAACGGAGTACAAGCTTACTTTATCTTGTGTTACTTGCCCTATTCGACTTGAATAAAGTCAATCCATCCTTAAACCCAATTAGGGTTTATCTTGTTCTTGTAGACCCGATTCCTTGTTCTTGCTAGGAATAAAAAAGGTACGATTTCTATTTAATTTTTAGTTAATTAATTTACATGTTATGTAGATCTTTCCGCTGCGTGAGCTTTGATGATTATGTGTTTATAGTTATTGTATGATTCACATATTCCAACAGTGGCATCAAGAGCCCATTTTTAACATGTAATTAATTACTAAAAACCTTAAAATTGGATCTTGTTATATAGATACATGAAATCTTGTTTGCTAGGGTTTTTGTTTTATAAACCCTAATTTTTTTTTAATTTGGGTCGACACCCATATTTAATTTTTTAGGGTTTTAGTTTTTGTAGAAAACTTGTAGAAACCCTAGGATTGCATGAAATTTTAAGGATTAATTAATGAGTACCTATGTGATGTCATTAATTAGATGCGTATGTTATTGGCTTTGAATATGTGTTACATGATTTTAAGTGCCAATATGGGGATCCATGACAAAATCTTGCATGTTTTGTCATGGAATGTTTTGTGTTTATATGCTACATGTTTTTTTTTTTAAAAGATAAATCTAAATTAGGGAAGACCCTAATTAATATATTAATTAATTGGTTATGTGCAATGTGGTGTCTAATTAATTAAAACTTACGCGGCCAAGCTATTTAGCGTCTGTGGTCCATTGGGCACAATGAGCTCAAAAACCAATGGGAGTTTTACTAATTAGATACATTATAAATTCACATAGAAATTAATAGGATTTATCAAAAAGGTTTGCATGTGGCTATATGATATTGTTAATGATCATATATGTGTTATTGAGTGTTTATTTATTTTTTCAATTACTTGTTCTTTGTGTTTAATTATGATGGATTGTAACATCAAAGAGGGTAATTTTTTTGAATAAAAAATAAATGAACCTAATAACTATGAAACCTTTGTAGTAAAATATTTAATTGCCAAGTCTTATGTGCCGATAGTGGTTCGCTTCGCACGGTAATTTGCTCCCAGGCGAGACTAGCAATTTAATAATTTACTACATAAATGTTTTAAGCTTTAAAATCTTAAAGTTTTAATTGATTGATGCGACTGTACAAAAGTGGTCGAAGCCGCGGACCTAATATTGACAAACTATAAAGTGGGTATAAGGAGGTTTGACATTAAATTTTCATCCGAAAGGGGCGCGTTTTTAGTTAGCTTCGGCGGACGTTTGCCCCTCCGCTCGCCTGTGCGTCAATATTAGACTTACCAAGTACACCATGAAAAAGTACGAAGCATCTTAAGGCAATGTTGTAAGTTTCTCAACGCCATCAATTAAAATTTTGTTGATTTTAAGCTGCGAATTGGTAAATGGTTTTTGTAGAAAACATATGATACAAAGATGAATGCATGACATCTTTGTACATATTTTTTGATTACACATCAAAATTTTAATACCCTTAAAATTTAAGTAATATGCCAACCAATTAACATGGAAACACCTAAGATGACATCTATCATTGCTAGCAGCCTCAGCTGATGTAATGATTCAAAAAATGGTAGTCGAAAGGGGTAAATTGAGCACTTTCATTGCTAGCAGCCTCAGCTGATGTGATGAAACGGCGTCAAATTTACATGTTTCTAAATTGGTTAACTTAATTGAGCACTTTCATCACTAGCAGCCTCAGCTGATGTGATGAAACGGCGTCAAGGCATAAAGACTTGGGGATGAAACATGTTTACATTTTGCAACTGATGTTAGCAATATAATGTAAGTCCCATGATTCTAGGAATTGCAATTGTATATTGGCAATTGAGTGCAGCTCTACCTTATTGAGTACTTTCATTGCTAGCAGCCAAAGCTGATGTGATGAAACGACGTCAATTTGGATCCTATTTTTCAATGAAAATTAAATGGTGGAATTTTATTTTTACCGTGGGTGTTTAATTTTCTTGAAAAGTTATTATCGAAAATACTAAAATTGAATTTTGAAAATTCTTTTAATGTATTTAATGCAACGTTAAAACCGTAAATGTAAGGTTTTCTTTTAGTAGTAAATTGATCTACACCCATAGGGGTTTTGGAGAGAGTCAATTTTTACTGAAAAGAATAAACCTAGTCTACTTTCCGGGTGAAGAGTAAGACTTAATCCTATTCCTTTTCATGAGTGAGAAAGGTATAATAGGAAAGTTAGAATTGTCTAAATTCTAAGAAATAACTCATGGCGAATTTCTTAAGAAATTGCATGGTTAGGAGTTATTAAATTAGAAGCTAGACTAATTACCGCGTAATTGGTAAAAGGCAAACTAGAGTGTTTGATCTAGTTGTTATGCTTTAACCTTTTAAAAGGTGCTACATACCATGATGGGGATGGTAGACCTAACTAAGGAAGAAATTGCATACCCAATTCTTTCAAGTTAATTGCATTGATGGATATTCCATCATTGACAAAGTAAAATACATTCCTTGAGTACCTTAGTAGTGTTACGTAAGGAATTCATCAAGGGTGTAGGAAAGTAAACAGCACGATATTTGTTTTTGCTGCTTATGCAACACTTACAATGTTGTCAAATCCAGTGGGAGCATTGTGTTGTAATTAACTGAATAATGAGTTCATGTAGTGATCTTAAATTCAGTGGGAGCTACAAGTCGTGGTAGTTTCCCGGATTATCTCTAGAATTTCTTGAGATAAAATACTTTCTAATTATAGACACTTGTGGTATTAAGGATAGTCGTGTACGTTTCCTTACTAGACGAGGTGATTCTATATCTACTTATACCTATGACACAAATCATATTGGTCACATAAGCAAACGATTGGCGTGTTTTTTATCTGATGCGTGATGTTGTTCCATGCACAAGTGGGAGAAATCTTATTGTGTGCAAGCAACAACATAAAGGAATATGATTTAAAGGGTTCTCTTGACTGCAATGTAAGACACTAATGTTCTAATGTGTTTTACACACATTCTAATTTATAGAACACTTGGAGTTAATATCTACTTTCATTACTAGATATTAATGACAAGGTAAATTACATACTTTCATCAGTGCAGCCTTAGCTAATGTGATGAAACTATGTTAATTTACAAGTTTCTAAAATTAGATAATGATTAGAACAAGTGTCGTAATGATAATAAGACTACTTCAAATGTAAATATTTATGTATTGTTGTAATGACATAAATAAATGAAGTAATCTTATACTACTTCATATTTAAATGTTTATGTATTCTTGGAATGACATAAATATATGAAGTAATAAAAATTAACTTGAAATAATGATTGAAACCATATTGAGGTGTTCATAATTACTTTAGATATACATGTTTATATTGTAAGATATAAATATGAAGTCTTTTATTGCTATAAGACTTATAAATAAAGTAATACGTTATCTTGTTATGTTTTTAATTAAGACATGTACAAGGAGTCATTGAGTTGATCAATGATTTGTAACG